>JAPMLY010001887.1:0-40000 GCA_026401115.1 Tetraselmis chui | reverse complement strand
CGTGTGCGTGTAGAGGGGGGGGAGGGGGGGGGGGGCTTGTGATGGTGAATTAATGTGTTGCATACCTGACTCCCGCTTGCGTTCAGACGTATATCTTTCACAACGCCGGTCCCCGGCTGAAGCGCAATCCCATACGACGCAGTCGGCGCCACTAGACTCACCTTCCGCAAGCTGTGCGCACCACTCGCACTCGTCTCTGACACGAGCGCGACTCGTGAAGAGAGGCTCAGGTCCATCGACCGCGACTGCTTCGTCGGAACCTGCGTAAAGGACACAGTTAAGGTTTCTCATCGCCGCATGAATGTGTTAAGTCACTAATTGCCATACAAGTCACTTCCCCGTAACCGTAAAAGCGCTGAGGTTACGTGTCAGCTCACCCGAAAGCACTTCACCCCCGGCCCCATCTGCGCAGGACGCCCACTGCCCACAGGCGTTCCTCCCCCCGCAGCCCGGCTGCTTGGCCCAGCAACCGGTGAAGCCTGCAAATTGCCCAGGGACGACCCTACGTTTTTCTTGAGCTTCGCCAATTCGCTATGTGCCGTCTGCCATTTACACAACACATATCAGTAGGAGACAATAAGGTAACATCCCAATGATACCCTGCCTCTTCCTCCGTGGTCTCAATGGATTGCTCTCTTGCACTAACTACAGACGTCCAAATATCTCCCCGTTTCCTCTGCGTCTCCCCTCACCACAACCACAAGCGCGTCCTCACCCGCAAGTCCCTTTTGAGAGCGACAATTTGTTGTGCCATGTACGTCTTCATTTTCTCCAGCCCCTCCTCCGCCTGTCTACACCGCTGTCGCTCCTCCTCCGCGCGCCGCTGGGCTTCCAGCACCGTCGAGTTGTCCACCGAGACGACGCAGGGGGTGTAGATGGCGCGGATGTCCGCACGATGGGCCCTACACACAGCACAACCCACCCGAATGACCTCCCCCCAAACCACCCACAACGATTGGCAATCCCTGCGCCCGATTTCCCCCCTTGGCCCAGAAAGCAACTGGTGGGGCTCACCTCTGATTACACTGCGGACATTTGGCGCTCTGCTTCAGCCATTTGGCGATACAGCTCGCCCCAAAGAGGTGCCCACACTTGAGGCTCGCCACCCTGTGTGCCCCCTCCGAGCTCCATGCCTCGTAGCAGATGGAGCAGTTGGCTGCATCTTCGGGGACAACGCCATCGTTGGCGTCGCGGGGCCGTTTCTTTTGCGTCGCGGGACTGTTCACCGCCCCTGCGCCCCCATCTGCCTCCCCACAGCCTTCCTCGCTGCTGCCACTAGCCGCTGGTGCGGGAGAGTCGATAACAATGACGTCATCTGGGCTGCGGGCGTTCTCAGAGACAGTACTGACCGGCTGCCCATCGCTGGTGTCGCCAACAATGATCGCCTCTTCCACGGACGCCTCTGTTGTGTGACCCTCCGCGAGGTCACGCAGTGACGAGCCATTCACCTCTCCCAGCTGCTCCAGGGCGTGCCTGTGGTAGCCTTCCACAGCTGGGCTGTGCTCCGCAGCCTACACCCAGACCAAGAGCGTCGCAGCCAACCCCAACCAAATACGAAATAAATAACAATAAAACAAAATTTTGACAGCAAATGCATTTGAATCTGGAGCGCCTATCAGTCCCTACGCTACCTCCATATCCACCCAGCTAACCGTCCCTCCTGATCCACCCTCTACAATCACCTTCTTTCTCCTCTTCTGCCTTACAGCGTCTCAAAGTCAATCCCAGTATATTTTGTAATCCATTGCTAAAACGACCCTCCACCCGCTTCCGCCCCCTCAACAGCAGCAGCAGCAGCCCGGCTCGCGAGAAGCCAGCACCACCGGACACCTCGAACTGGTTACCAGACAAAACCCGCGTGTACTGATTGATGCACTGCGAGGATTCCTTTAATCGCACCGTAACGCATGTGCGTCTAAGGCCACCCCCCCCCCCCCCCCCCCCCCCCCCCCCCCCCGCCGAACCCGCTGACACCGCAGCCGACTCTGCCGAGCACCTCTACCGGATCCAAAGTCCAGTTCACTCTCGCGTAGCCGCGTAGCACACATGCCCAATCCATATTCAAGAAGCTTGCATACCTCTCCATGTTCTTCACGAGCCGCAGCACTGACCTCCTCGACTCTATCCATCGATGAGACCGCCTGCCCCGACCCGTTGTACCCCCCCCCCCCTTTCCCCTTTCCCAGGTGGTCAATCAGCCAATCCAAGAAACGATGATGATGCGCGAGGCTCCGGTCTATTCAAGGCCGGCCGCTACGTATTCAGCACTACCGCAATACAACGCCTCAGCGACCTCCCTGGCGAATATGCTCAGTGTACAGGGTATTTGGAGGACGTTTTGCGATACCTATTGCCGGCTTGCAGAGGAACAGTTACAAGTGCAACGAGGACCAACTTCGCTGCAGCAAAGCAAGTGCCAAGCAAGCCAGGGCCACTGCCGATATTGCGACGGCTGATGTGACAGGCTGACAAAATAAGCAGATTCGAAAATTCAAACCAGCAATATGCAAATATGGCGGCATTATGATATCGCCCCCACATATCCCGGGTGCACAAAAACAAATAAAAAAATAAAAAATGGCGGCATTATATCGTCGTCGCATTGCTTCAGGACTAATGAGACTCTGGTACGGGTACATATACCAGTGACGCCTCTGACGACCTACCGGTACCATTACCCGAAGAAGAAATCATACCCATTTACCCGAGGGCACGTTTTGCCAAAGATGTCAGCTTGCTTACAATTTGGCCAAAAGACCACCACAGGCCTGGCCTGGGGTCTCGCACGACATCTTGAACTCCGCGCAGTAGGTGTTGAGTTCGCGGAGGTCGATGATAAGCCGCCACTTGTTTATACCGGGTTTCGGGACGAGGAACATTCGGGAGACGTAGCGAGGGTTGGAGGCGCGCTCCCAGGCTCCGCAGGCCTCGAAGCGTGGAAGCTCCGTAGCTAGGAAGTCGAGTTGAGGTTGAGTGGCGTCCTTCATGGAGACACCGTGGTTGAAAGGTCGGGGACGTAGGCCGTTTTTGAACTTGACCCGCACGCCATGGCGGATCCAGTTCACGACTTGACCGCTCGCGCCGATATGCTCCCACTCCCGCCATCTTAGCCGCACGCGGTGACGCATGTAGTTGGAGGACGGGGAGCAAGATTCGGAGCGGCGGGTCACACCATCATTTTTTGGTGGCCTTCGCTCCGTCGATGGGTTTAGTCCCGGACGCTGCAGCAGCTGCTGCTGCTGCTGCGGCCTTGCGCTTGTCGGCGGCTGCCTTCTTGGCCTTGGCGTCTTGTCCGGGGGGCTTGTCTGGCGTGACGCGAGCGAACGCTGCTCCAGCAGCTGCTTTGCTGGCGGCATGTAGGCTGACTTCGAGGGTCCGATCGACGAACGCTTGGCGTAGCTCGTCCAGTGCGCTCGAGACCGCGGTAGGGCGTGGGCGGCAGAAACGCTCGTGGGCAAGTTCTGCGAACACTCGGTCCGAATCCGAGCTCGTTTGTCCGCCCTTGGTGAGGCGGAGGAAGCCCAGTCGAGTACGGGCGGCCCCCTCCGTCGCTGTGTGGGTGCGATGACCCGCTCGGATGAGGGCAACGGCCGCCGCCTGCTCCGCTGGGAGAGGAGGTCCGGTTGACAGCGTGTCCAAAGCCTCGCTGATTGCCGCGTTGGCGCAGCTGTCGAAGAAGGCATAGCACCCGAGGTGGAGGTACTCGTCGTACCCCGCTTGAGATTTCCGGTCGTTGAGGAAGCGGGCCGTGTCGTCCGTTAGCGTCCACAGACGAGGTTCGTCGATGTCGCGAGGGGGTCGTTCCAAACCGGCCGGAATGATTTTGCCGTAGGAGGCAAAATCGACGAATTCGGGCTCGTGGAGCTCGGGGTCGTCGTTCAGCAGATCGATAGGCTGCTCAGGGGCTGCCTTACCACCCTCAGTCGCAATGGTCGCGTCAGGGGGAATGGACTGCTGTTGATTCGGAAGCTCGGTCGGGCATGTTAAACGTTCGAGCTGGGCTAGTAAGGCGGTGTTAGACGCCTGAATCTGCTCAGCCAATCGGAGTTCGAGGGCCGAAACCGCGCTTTGAATCTGTTCGGAGGTACGCTGTTCGATTACAGAGGGGAGGGGGTCGACTCCGGGGGCGGAGGACGACGGCTCAGGCTGCATGATGTTAGACGGCGACTTAGAACGGGGGGAAGTGTCTCGTGACGCTCGAGTGCGCATGAGGCGATGTAAAACTGACACCCTGCTCGACTACGAGAGTCGAGACTGCAATTGCGCGAGCCAGATGGGCGAGCGCAAAGCAGAGAGTGCCAGTGCTCGGGGGTTGCACCGGCTTAAGGGGCTGCCGCTAGCTAGTGCTGCTGGGGGCAGGGCTTGGGGCGTTGCGCTAGGCGTTTCCTCAGTCCTCGAGGGTCACCTCGAGGACTGGGTGAGACGCGCCGCTTTTACAGTAACGCTTTACCGTTCAGGTTTGCGTTCTGTCACATATGTAAGTAAGTTTTGCAAACCTCTAGATTTAAAACCAATCTGACTATATATTTATTATCGTCAGTTATTATCATTATTATTAAACAAGTGTGTAAAAAGAAGCACTATCCATAGAAACAGGGACACGGAAAGGGGAGAACCAAGGGGGCAAGAGTGACAAGAGGATCACGGAATCCAAGGCATGGCAAAGGGAAGTACTACAATGTGCACAAACCTAGCACAGAAAACACAAGAAACTCCCACGCAAGATTGAAAGCGCGACAAGTGGAGGCGACAAGCGGCGGCGCCTGACGACCCGCGCGGGGAAGCACGGCGACGCTCGCGGCCCATGGCGCGAGTGAAGAACGCCATGGAAGGAGAAGGCATTCCAACCGAGGAAGAATCGGCCTCCACACCGTCCGTGGCGGCGGACAACACGCGCAAGATGTTGTCCGCGTGAGCGACATGGATGTCGAGAGAAACCTTTCGGCGCCAAGAGGCCAACAACTTGCCCACATGCATCCCTTAAGATACGGCTGCATGCCTGGCTAGCTTTGTCAAAAAAGCCGTGGCGTGGCCGCCGAGAGCACCAAATTCCGTGACCGCGAAGGGGATCAAGCGGATGTCGGGGCGACTCCTCTCCCCATCCGAATACTTCTCTAACTTGGTCTCCTCTACACTACTTAGTTAGAGCGACTTCGATGGACGAGGGGCTAGAAACGCCGAACAAACCGTAAACCATGGCATCAAGAGCAAGTTCTGAGCCTCGGTTGCCGTGGTAGTGCAAGACACCCACATCCCGGGGGAGGTCGTCATTGCCGTTTAGGAATTGAGCTAACATAGTGGAGTATGTGAGAACTTCGACGCCAACCCCGAGTACACAGCGAACCTTTGAGATTATTTCCACAAGGACAGTCACTAATCAAGAGTGAGCGGTATCGACCGAAGCATCTCCGTCGCATCGAGCAAAGTGGTCAACAAATGCAGTGGGTCATGCGTTATCCGACATGTCAACACCCGTAGACTCGAATACGCCCGTATATCTTGAACCGTTAGATGGCAAGAAGTACAAGCGATGGGAAACGAAGAGTTACGTTGGTGTCGAGCTCCACCCCCGTGGATGGGTCTGCTCGACCTCAAGAGCGATGGTCGTCGTCGAGCGAGCGCCCTACCGGGGATGTGCGGTGTCCGAGTTCACCACCAGCAGTGGCCAACAATGGGAGATGCTAGCTGCAGCGGATAGGGATAGGCAGCCCATGACGTTGCTTGGCACCGAAGGCACCACATGCATGGGGGCTGACATGCTCCGGGCCCGTGGATATCTGAGGGAGGATGACACCTACGTTGTGCGCACCATCGGCCTTCGACAGTGGAACATTCGTCAGAAATACCGTTCTATGTTCAACGCCATTGACATGCACAATGCCAAGCGGCAAGGCAACCGCTCCTTCGAAGACACTTGGCGCACTCGTCGAGCACCCTTGTTTTGAGTGCGAGCCCCCGAGCTTACCCGGGCTCGCACTCTCTAATGTTATGTGTGCCTAGCGATAGTGGGCATGGTATGGAAAGGTCGCCCTTACCGGATCCTAAATGCCTCCCTGCGGAGTTTGGGGGGCTTGACGTCCCTCGTACTAGATGTGGAGCCCGGTTACAACGCTTCATTCGATGCGCTCTTCTCCAGCCTTACCATTGATTACGAGTCCGATTCTTTAGGTCCTTTGCACGATGATACCATCCGTCAAGAACTACATATTGATGATTTTCCTCCGTTACCTTTGACGGTAGAGTTGCGCGCGTCCTATCTCCTGTGCGCGTGGGTTTTCGGATGATGACCTTGCGGCTTTCTCCACTACCCTCGACCAAGATCTTTCGGATTATGTTGGTCATGATGTCGAGCTTGCCCCCTCCCGTGCTACCTCTATGGTTGTGTTGGTCCCACGATTAACTTGCTTACATACCCATACTCCCGATGCTCTTACTCACCCGAATGACACAAAGGTGCACCTTCAACACGGTATTTCGCGCACTATTTTTAGGGCCCGTGTTTTTTACCTCTCTAACCTTCCATTCGTTGTCCCGGGAACTTGCCGTGGAGCTTTGACTATGCTCTTTGCTTAGCATGAGTATAACTTCCGCGTTCCCTGTGACGGCTACATGATGGCGGCACACCATGTGCTTTGTCGCTCATCGGGTCACGCCTCCCATGTCCCGAAGTCTCCACGATATCACGAGTCAGCGGGTGATCTTCGTGGCTCTGGCTCCTCGACGACCTCGTCCGCTACTATGTATGGAAAGCGGACGCCGATCTTCATGCTCATAGACCATGTTCCCCGTTGTCGGTTGAATGGGCCCCGGAACACCTCACGGAATGGGACATCCAATATAACTTCAACTCGACGACTGCTTCCGCCTCATGTCCTCCACCCCCAGCTCGGTATGTCTCCCTACCCCCTCCCCCTCCGTTTGCTCTATTTGCCACGACCCCCTCCACCCATACCCCACTTCATCGTGCAACATATGCCCGTACTATGCCGTCCACTCCCACTGCCGCCCCGCTCAGGGGCCCGTCACGTGGCTATGCGATTGGTGCGAACCTGGCGAGACGCACGACCTCACCCGCCTACACGAGGTCCAATGGCCCCCATGCCTCCAACTCAACGACACCATTAATGAGACCCCTCCGGCCCCACTGCCCTTATTGCCTTCAATGCCGGCTTCGTCCCAACCACATCCCCCATCCTACCCGACCCCGGACCAACCCCATGGACGCACCCTCTCATCTCTTTCAACCATTACCCCATCAACCCAGACCTCAACATGCTCCCCACCGGCAAATTTATCATCCACACCCACCCCAGCCTCCATGACACATCCATTCTTTGCACCCTCGACGGCCGCACGGTCACAACCCTCTCCGGGCCCCGCATCCGACACCTCTTCCAACTCTTCAGCTCCGACCTCACACACCCCACATTCAAAGAATGTGTCTGCTACCTCATCACGAGACTCGGCTCCATCTCAGAAATCCACTCACCCACACCCGCCACCACCACACGCAACAAATGGGCCACTCGTGAGGACCTCCTCTCAGCCCTTTGCAGCACCTTCCATGTCCACACCGAACTCTGCTCCGACCCCCTTAACAAGTCTTTGCACTCCCACAACTACCACTCACTATGCACCGAAGACATCGTCTTCGCATCCAGCGGCAATGACGCACCACACACCGAGCACAGCACTAACATCGCTTACCCGGAATACGACCACGAATGCACGTGACGCGCCATGGAACACGCAATCAATAGCGCCCACTCCACAGCCTCTCACTCCCCCAGCGCCACCATCCTCATATTCCCCCGATGGGAACACACACACCATACCGCCACTCAAAAAGCATCACCTCACCATACACTCACCACCTCTACTCCCTACCCAATAACGCAAACACTTTCCTACCCCCATGCAAACACATAACCCCACCCCATGTGGCACGCGCTGGAAGGTGGATATTTACCTCGTCGCCAACCCCCTCGCACTATCGTCTTTGCCCTCATGCACAACAATGACCGCCCTCCACAACACACTCGAATCCATCTACAATCATCACCTCCCCAATCCCTCCATCACCAGCCCACCCCTACCCTCGTCGACAATTACTCACCACACTCCTTAAACATCTAGCACCTCTCCCCCCAACCCTACCCACCCAATCACTTGCCCTCTCCCAAAGCGCACATCACTGACATACTTGCCCACTTGAGGCGTTTTTGCTTGGAACTGATAAGACTTCGTTTACTCCCAAAAAATAGGCTCCACCCCCTTTGGAGCGGCTGCCACCCACCCCACCTCGGATACACGCGTCAAAATTCTAGTGTCCTCCACCCTTCCCTCTCACACCATCAATCGTGCAGAACTTGCGGGCATCAATACCGGCCTACAACTTGGCCATACCCACCTCCTTACGTACAACGCATGCTCGCTCCGCCTTATCCAAGGCTTCATGAACGACCCATCCGCTTCCCGACGCCACATCCACCGAGACACACCTGACTCAATCACATGCACCTTCAAAACACGCTACAAGTCAGGCATTCGCACCCATCTAGGCAAAATCAAAGCACACAACCACTTTACCGGCAACGACCTAGCAGACGCTCTCGCTACCCAAGTTTCAGACGGCCACCCACCCGACACAACCTACACCACGGGTTCAGACGTGTCGATATGCACATGGGCATGGCCATACACACTCATACCCCAAACCCAAGGAGAACCCACGCCCCACATGTACACCGACCTCCAAACCGATGCACACACTTACAACACCAAACACACATATACGCCCTTCTCAAAAACCATACACGGCGCCCTCCTCTTCCGCGCCGCTGCGGACGGAGCGGATTTCACAATCCACAAAAAACACACATCACTAACCCATGTCCAACTGAAACAATAGCAAGGATTCATGTGGGAAGTACACAATACCCGCCTCCTCTCACACAACCCCACCCTCCGCTGCCCCATGTGCGGTCGACTCACCAACAACGGCCATATGGCCGGTAACTGTCCTTCTATGTCCGGCCTTTGACATGACCGCCACAACAGCGCGCTTCAACTACTCCTCTCCCTCACTAAACGCCACAACGGAGGCCGATGGGAGACCATCACGGCTGATTCTAGTTTTAATCCCATCAAACCAATCACGTCCACCACAGTCATCCACAACCCCCTTGACTGCCACCCTCTAACCCCATCCACATGCCCACCCGTCTTTTTTTCTAGTTGTTGCTGACGAGGGCCTCTCGCCCGACTCCCTCACCTGATGTCCTGCCATCCTACCCGACGACCTACTCCCCTCAATACTGCGACCCCTCGCACACAAACCCGACTTCATCCGGCTCCTCGAACCTATATTCATCGGACATACGAACGGCCGTCGACGTTACTCCTCAATTAAAAAGAGTCAGATATGGGAATGGAAATAGTGCACAGTCCACAATCTCTCCTAAAACGCACAACTGATTCGTGTAAATACACCCCCTCGCCAATGCCATTCGACAACACTGGCCGGGTACCGAGGTCGACATCCTTCCCATAGTCACGAGCCGCAGTGAAACACCACACACATCCATAATAACCAGTCTCAACTCCCTTGTCACCCTCCGCACGGACCCTCATGACAAACTCGTTTCGAGAACATTACTCGACACTTCACGCATCCTCGCACAGCTCCACTTTCACACTGTCCCATGGCTGCACCATCTCCCTCTCACCTACCGCATCAAATCTCGCACGACCACACGTCGCTGCGTCGCACCTCCACTTACCGCACTCACACACGCCCCTGACTGGCTGCAACCACCCTCACGCACGACACACTCCCCGGGGGGGGGGGGGGGGGGGGGGGGAGTAAAGAAGCCCCCAATTCACTTTGGAGAGCTTGCATTATAATGGCGGCTCACGGTCTAGCCCAGTAGCCCTAACTTAAAAGTTTCATGCATAGTACAATTGGGAGGGCCCATAGACAGCAACCGATTTCACCCGGTATATGATGTAAACAATTTAAGTTTCCCCCATCGTCCATTTTCGGGGTTCGTTATCCGGTCCCATGATCGTCTAGTTCATGTTTTAGAGCATTTCATGGCTGAGAAGGGGGTGGCTACCAAGGGGTGGGACTTTTGCCTTGTGGTTGGCCGCATTCAGTATGGGGCCTCTTTGAATCGCCATGTGTATGTTGTGTAGTTGCTGGATTCTGCGACTCCGCACAAGCACTTTGTTGCTGACGTTACGGTGACTAGTGCGCGCAAGAACTCTGGCCTTTTGGCTGTGGGGGCTCCGCTTCCGCTTTATGGCATACTTGCGTTGGGAGCTCAATATGCTAAGCTCAATGCTGACATCCGCACGCTGTCTTTGCTTGGCACGTCCTCCATTTATAAGTCGGTCCATGACTACTACCACGTTGCTCATGAGGATGGGGGTCGGTTGGCTCCTATTGTGGCGAGTACATTCCTTATACCGTACATTTGATTGTAGGACTTGTACGTTCTCGCTAAATGTTGCATTATTATGTACTTGCCGAAGAAGTGCATACCCACAGTTATATAGCCACTGAAATGAGCTCAGGTCACCAAGTAAGTACTATAGTATCTATTGTTGAAGCTAGCATAACTACAAGACGCGCCGGATCAAGCTTGTCCTCGGTGACATCAGCACGTCTCATGAGATGCTCTTCCGATGGTAGCGTGACGCATCGAAACTGAAGGCGAGCTAGGTTGGGTTACATAAGCCATCGTAGTGGAGGGAGAAGACAAATAATTTCTTACTCTTCTATTCTTTACTTACATTCAGTTCGTTCACAACATCTACGCTCTCGCGCATTCTTTCTGCAGTAGCCGTACTCTTTTTAAGCAATCTACACTCCTCCACAAAAGTCCGGATATGCATATGATCAACATAAGTCAGTCAAGTTCACGCTCCACTCTCACCACGTCAAGCGCGACGACACCCGAGTACCAATCAATTGTAGGCGAGCCGGGAAGCAAGGAGCTAGCCGTCATTCGGTACGGTTAGACCTGAGGTTGTCGGTGGAGTTTGTCGAAATTTAAGCCAATAAATTCCCAGGAATTTGTCACAAGTACACGCGTCGTTTTGAGCGCCACGCTTGGGCATTGCTCAAGCGCTCATACCAAGCTGCACATTACTTAGTATTCCACATAACCCTATTTTGGGGGACTTGTTGGACGGGGTTTGGAGGCGTGACTGCCGTGTTCTATGCGCGAAGTTTGGTTTGCGGGTGTGTAAATAGAGCACGGAAGTTCACGCCGCAGGTACGGGTGATGTTCTTGATAAGCAAGCCAGTAAACGCGCACATGACGCATGTTTGGATAAATACTGCGCGCTTTAAACATGCGAGAGCGATTGGCTTTGGTGAGGGAAGAGGTCCAACTTGGCCGTTAGGGACGCATCACGGTGACGGTGGTGTTTTTAATGCTTGGGTATGTGCTTTTGCCAACCACACCTGCCCCACGCGTGGCACACGTCGGGAATTGGGCTCGGAAGTCAGTAGGAATGAATAATCGGGGAATGAATAATCGGTAAACATATGTCGACAAACCCCGCACATATCGCTTTATGAGGCGAGCCGACTTCGAAAGGTGTTGCTTGGCACTACATCTCAGCTAAGCCTCCGCATCGCCCAAAAAAATTAAAGATCAAGCATCAACTGCAATGCATCAAAAAATGATGCATCAAAATTTTAATTCAATTGCTAATTCATGGACGCATTGATTAAATGGGGCACTAATTCATGGACGCATTGATTAAATGGGGCACTAATTCATGGACGCATTGATTAAATGGGGCACTAATTCATGGACGCATTGATTAAATGGGGCACTAATTCATGGACGCATTGATTAAACGGGGCACTAATTCATGGATGCATTGATTAAATGGGGCACTAATTCATGGACGCATTGATTAAATTGAGCACTAATTCATGGACGCATTGATGCGGGTGATGCAGGGCGAATGCATTTATGCATCCTGCGCATCGGTATGTTGGCAAAATGTTAATTCTGGGTGGATTTTTTTAATTACATGAGTTTGTCTAGAACATTGTAGTGAGTCAAATATTGTATGGGACGTCCCATACAAGTTTGTTAAAGTTTTGACCAATTTTTGTTCCCTCCCCCTCTTGACAACGGCCGCCTAGACTGGCCCGCCCACGAGTATAACCCTCTCCAGGTTGTGAGTTTAACCCTCTCCAGGTTGTCTTGGCTGCAACGGAGTGACCCGCTGACTAGCCGCTCAATTGGGATCATCGGGAATATAAACCAGATTCTTTTGCTTGCAAAAGAGACAATCAGTGTGTGCGGAGTGTACGTGCAATAAAGATAGAGCTGTGGATAATTATGGGATGCATGTGTATATTCAGAAATGCATGTACATGTTCTGAAATGTAATCTGACATTGTGCAGATTATGCGCCCCGAATATTGTAGTGCGGTAAACCACGACACATTCGCTTACAACCTCTATTAATTGCCCTAATAGTCTAATACACTTTCTATACTAAATTCTGAAACACCACGATACGCCTTTTGAGAACCCTTCGTAGACACTTGTTCATGTGACCTTCATCCTCTGCGTTGCAATCACATTTCAAAATTAGTGCGGTGTCAGTAATTTACATCAGTTAGTTGAGCGTAATTGATGTACTGGATGGTCAAAGGGTGGTGAGGATAATGTTGTTATGGTTGGTGGTAATGTGATGTATTTCAAACACATACGATCAGAATTGAATTAGTGTGTGTGTGTGTGTGTGTGTGTGTGTTTATTTGCTTGCGCGAGTGTGTGTGTGTGTGTGTGTGTGTGTGTGTGTGTGTGTGTGTGTGTGTGTGTGTGTGTGTGTGTGTGCATGTTGCAAAATATCGACGTCACACAATATGCATAACAAAGCTGAACATAAATGTCCTTTCGATCTATCCATCAATAAGGGCGAGTGCATGATTATCAGCTATTTGTATTATCAGTAAGCCTCCGCATCAAACATCGATGTATTCATTGCATCATGATGCGTCTGCCGCATCATCCGCATCAATGCGTCCATGAATTAGTACTCAATTTAATCAATGCGTCCACGAATTAGTGCCCCATTTAATCAATGCATCCATGAATTAGTGGCCCATTTAATCAATGCGTCCATGAATTAGTGGCCTATATAATCAATGCGTCCATGAATTAGTGGCCTATATAATCAATGCGTCCATGAATTAGTGCCCCATATAATCAATGCGTCCATGAATTAGTGCCCCATATAATCAATGCGTCCATGAATTAGTGGCCTATATAATCAATGCGTCCATGAATTAGTGCCACATATAATCAATGCACAACGAATTACCTGTACATTTACAGAACATACCGCCCGCATCGATGCATCTTGCATTTTATATTTTTCTGGTATTGCCACGCTATATTTGTTTCCAATACGACCACGTACATGTACGTGGTACGGAGACGGCTATGAAGAAATGAAATTGACGACGACATTTTTCAAATATTGACTCCTGCCGCACGGGTAGCTGTCACGCACATAGCGACATCTAGGACACGTGTTTACCGCCAAAATCGACGATACGGAATGGGAGTTGCCTCGACAAACGCGATCTGTGGTCGTGAAGCGTTGCCGTAACGTCCGCCCTATCCATCAGAGAACGTGGACTCTGAAATGTCTTGCACACAAGTGCTTGCGCCGTGCGATGTGAGCCAATTTCAAATTGACGGTCGATATTGAATGATATTTGATTCAAGATTGTTTGCGTGTCATCCCCGACTCCCAAAGTTCGTCCGCAAAATGTACTAGCCTCGCCAAATTTATCATAATAAAAGCAAAAGAACAACCATCCGTGCAAACCATTATCACCCCGCGCCCTCCCCCGCCAACAGTCCCTACCGGTCGTACCGCGGTTTGAAAAAGCTGCGACTGTGCTTTGGCATTGGCGCCACCGACATGAATTGCCTTCACGGCGGTGAGCGAAACTACGGATAAAGGAGCAAGGGTCGCAGAGTGATAGTATTGCCACCATAACTTGTTGGCCTGCAACACCACCAACCTAATGTACCGTCGTTTTGACTACTTAGCTCCAGGGACTGGATCCGCCATTTTTTTGTTGGGTTCGGATCCATGAGTACTTGATTTTTTCGGATCCGGAACTAGTGAGTACCTCTAAAAAAGGGATCCGGATCCCGCGATTACCTGTGATTCTAGGGTTCGGACCCCGCGATTACCTACAGAACCTTGGGTTCGGACCCCGCGATTACCTGTGATTCTAGGGTTCGGACCCCGCGATTACCAGTGATTCTAGGGTTCGGACCCCGCGATTACCTACTGAACCTAGGGTTCGGACCCCGCGATTACCTGTGATTCTAGGGTCCGGATCCAGCGATTACCTGTGATTCTAGGGTTCGGATCCAGCGAGTACCTGTGTTTTTGATTCCGGAACCGAGTACATGAGTACTTCTAAATTTTTTGGTTCCGTTGGATTCGTTGGGTTCGCGATTCCAACAAGTACTCGAAGTACTCATGCAAATTGATACAAATTGCGCATTTTGGGGGAAGTTTGTACTGCAATTTGAATTTTTACATCTCTACTAGTTCTATTGCGCCTGCTCATGCTTGGATCCCATACAGTAGATACGTACAATTCACTTCCCATACTTTCTGCCCGCTGCAAACATATTTAGTACTTTACAGTCTATCCCATACAATTTAGCAAAGCTTTTGGACCCTCCGGCAAGTGCCACAAGCAATGTATGTGAGTTTATAGCCCTCCGGCTCAAAAAAGACACTTGCCATCACAGGGAAACAGATTCCGATGCAGTACCATATTTCACATATGATGTGACAAGTAATGCCAAATGGTTTATCGCATGGCCAGTGCGAGTCCACCAAATGAACATTAAATGCACAAAATATGGATGAAAACAGGTTTCAGACAACCATTTCTTACAGTTTATATAGACTTGTGACAATTGAAATTGAAATTGTTCACAACATGTGACAACCATATTCCTCGCGCATACATAATTCAACAATTACATGAGACTAACAAGGCATCCTCTAGGCTATTTTCCTTGGTGTTCTTCTTGAACGCGTCATGCATTCGCCCCGCTTTGTTGAACAAACGCTCGCATGCAGCAGAGGTAGCAGGCATAGATAAGTATTGCCGCGCCATTAAAGCCAAGTCGGGGTACAGAGCTGCATGTGTTTTCCACCATGTCAACACACAAATGTCCTTGTCCGTTTCTTGGGGCAGCTCAAGGTAACGCTCTAAGTCATCCTTTTCCACGTGCTTGGCTGTAGAGGGCGTCACACGCCCAGTCAAATCCCCGGAAAGGAATGCAGTGAAAGACTTACTCTTCGACGACATCAATTGCTTGCCAAGCTCTGCATCATTCATGCTTGGATAAGCACCGCCTTCTGCTCGCTCTCTTCCGGCTCTGTGAGCGACTGCTCTCCAAATTCCCTTCTTGCAGCCGCCAAAATTGTAGGCGCAAAGTCGGGACGAATGCCATTGAAGTCCAGATTCTTAAACCTGCACAATTCACATTTTTAGTTAACATAGCAAATGCACAAGTAAATTTGCATACACACACACACACACACACAGGAACACGTAGAGAGCATACAAAATAGGTACACAAACGAACACCACACACACATACACACACATTCAGAAGCAGATGCACATACAAGCCAACACACACACAAGCAGATAAACACAAACACATCCATAAGACACACACATGCATAAGATAAACACACACACACAAACATAAACACACATGCATAAGACACACACACAAACACACATGCAGAAGTACATGCGCATACAAGCACGCACACACACACACACACACACATACAAGCACTCAATACAAATATGCATAAGCATATACACGCAAACACACACACACACACACACACACACACACACACACAAGGACGCTCAGATACAATCACATCTATTTATCAACATTCAATATTTTTATCAGGTATATAATAGAAACACATGTGCAAAACTTAAACACATGCACACACAACTATTACAAGGTACTCACCGAATGTCCAGCAATGTCGCAATCCCTATCTTGATGTAATCTTTCTCCCTTATGAAAAAACGCTCAATGATTCCGGCCCGCAGACTCTCCCTTGCCTCCGCCATATGAGGCTCCATGTCCTTCGCTTCGATGGTGTACAAGTCCACATCCCTCCGCTCATCTTGCAGTGAAACGGGCCTGTGTGACGACAGCTGCTTTAACAGAGTGCCTAACATAGGGTAAACAAGTGATATGGTTACATAGTCCCCCTGCAGCAAATTCACAACT
Source organism: Tetraselmis chui (assembly GCA_026401115.1). Classification (NCBI taxonomy): domain Eukaryota; kingdom Viridiplantae; phylum Chlorophyta; class Chlorodendrophyceae; order Chlorodendrales; family Chlorodendraceae; genus Tetraselmis; species Tetraselmis chui. Next base: position 23,654 of record JAPMLY010001887.1, on the reverse strand, counting down.
TGAGCCACTGGCCACAGCACAGTGCAACAATATGCTTAAAGACAAAGTAACCTTTTATGTGGGAAAGCAAAGAACAGAAAAGCATCACATAACAGCGATAACATAGTGTCGACAAGCTCAACTGCAACGCTATTAATATGGCTTTGATAGAGCACATAAACAGAGACATAAATGTGCGGGCGGAGGCGGGGAGTGGGCGCCATGCGCCGCTACCGAACCGCGCAGTGCAACAATATGCTCAACGACAAAGTAACCTTTTACGTGGGAAAACAAAGAACAGAAAAGCATCACAGAACAACGATAACAAAGTGTCGACAAGCTCAACTGCAACGCTATTAATATGGCTTCGATAGAGCATAAACAAACATAAATATGTGGGCGGAGGCGGGGAGGGGGCGCCATGCGGCGCTACCGAACAATACAGTGCGACAATATACTAAACGACAAAGTAACCTTTTACGTCGGAAAGCAAAGAATAGAAAAGCATCACATAACAGCGATAACAAAGTGTCGACAAGCTCATCTGCAACGCTATTACTATGGCTTCGATAGAGCAAATAAACAGACATAAATGTGCGGGCGGAGGCGGGGAGTGGGCGCCATGCGGCGCTACCGAACATCACAACGCAGCTAACTCGGGGGTGAGGGCAAAGCGGAGGGGGGGGGGGACTCTTGCTTACCTCTTCAACTTTCTCTTGCTCGTTGTGAAAGTCTTCCAGCAGGGTGGACCAATAGGCTTGACGCCTTACGTTGAGCTCGGTTTTTGAAGTGGCGGCTAATTGTGATAGGACTGGATGTGGACGGGCAGGTTATGGTGGATTTCAAGCGCGTACGCACCGTTTAACTGGCCCTTGGGTGGGCTACAATCGATTCAAGGCTGCGGAATGACAGCAATCAGGGCTATTGAACCAATCCTAGACATACACCTCAGCAGATTTGCATTGCCAAATACCTCCCAAAAGACAGCGTGTCACTTCGGGCAACCACAGATTCGTGAGATACTCGGAATCGTGAGTACTGATTGGGTATCACGATTCCACATCGTTTTGCGAGGATGAGGTACTCGCGATTACCGCGAATCCATTAAAGTACGATGAATACCGGATCCAACGATTACTTACAATAACTGGTACCGGAACCAACGATTACTTACAATAACTGGTACCGGAGCCAAGGATTACTTACAATAACTGGTACCGGAACCAACGATTACCTACTGAACCTAGGGTTCGGACCCCGCGATTACCTGTGATTCTAGGGTTCGGACCCCGCGATTACCTACTGAACCTTGGGTTCGGACCCCGCGATTACCTACTGAACCTAGGGTTCGGACCCCGCGATTACCTGTGATTCTAGGGTCCGGACCCCGCGATTACCTGTGATTCTAGGGTCCGGACCCACGAGACCAAGTCCGAACCCGAGTAGTCTCGTGGATTCGCGGCTCCTTAGGATCCGGATCCAGTCCCTGCTTAGCTCACGACGCTTAAAAATCGCGGTGGGCGGCCACGTTTTGTGTTCTTTTCCGCGTTTTGCCAATCCTTTCCATCGTCTTATTGTATGTATTCGCTGTCTATCCGACGTTCCGTGTCGTTTGATATTACACCCTCGTCCCCGTATACGTCTTGTCGCGTCGTGTGCGCCCATCGACAATGTCTGCGTGCTGCTTTTCTGTATTTGGTTTCATAGGAGGGAAATCTAACAAGCGTCAAGCATGTTGCTAAGGTCGATACCTCGTATTAAGCCACAGCTCGCTGAGCATCGCAACCGACTTAACCATATGTGTACGAAGTGGTTAGCGAAGTCGAATATGACGTTTTCTCTACCCGAAAGGGACACACCTCATATGTCATATGTCGCTGCACGTACCCTTAGCGGGGGCCGATACTCATGGGGTGCCATAGTATAAAGGATATGCATGCGTTGGCTATCAAATCACTACATGTTATTATGGCGACTTGTTTAGTCCCGCCATGAATCTGTTTCCGGAACATTTTTTGTCTTTTGAACCATTTCTCATTCTGTGCAGGACTCAATTGCCTTCAATCAGAAGGAATATTGTGTCGGGCCCTGCAAAGCAGCCGATATTTGGGGAGAAACCAGCCCACTGGTAAGCGTGATGGGCTATTGGGTTGACAATAGTTTTGTGCTTCATGAGAACCTGCTGATGAGCCTTCACCGAGGTAAGGCCACACAGAAATCGATTTTTTCAATTTAGTGCGGATTTAAGTCATGTACATGCTGATAATACAAATAGCTGATAATCATGCACTCGCCCTTATTGATGGATAGATCGAAAGGACATTTATGTTCAGCTTTGTTATGCATATTGTGTGACGTCGATATTTTGCATCATGCACACACACACATACTCACACACACACACACACACACACACACACACACACACATACTCACACACACACACACACACACACACATACTCACACACACACACACACAAACACACACACTCGCGCAAGCACATAAACACACACACACACACACACACTGATTCAATTCTGATCGTGTGTATTTGAAATACATCACATTACCACCAAGCATGACAACAGTATCCTTACCACCCTTTGACCATCCAATACATCAATTACGCTCAACCAACTGATGTAAATTACTGACACCGCACTAATTTTGAAATGTGATTGCAACGCAGAGGATGAAGCTCACGTGAACAAGTGTCTTCGAAGGGTTCTCAAGAGGCGTCTCGTGGTGTTTCAGAATTTAGCATAGAAAGTGTATTAGACTATTAGGGCAATTAATAGAGGTTGTAAGCGAAGGTTCACCGCACTACAATATTCGGGGCGCATAATCTGCACAACTTCAGATTACATTTCAGAACATGTACATGCATTTCTGAATATATACATGCATCCCATAATTATCCACACCTCTATCTTTATTGCACGTACACTCCGCACACACTGATTGTCTCTTTTGCAAGCAAAAGAATCTGGTTTATATTTCCGATGATCCCAATTGAGCGGCTAGTCGGCGGGTCACTCCGTTGCAGCCAAGACAACCTGGAGAGGGTTAAACTCACAACCTGGAGAGGGTTATACTCGTGGGCGGGCCAGTCTAGGCGGCCGTTGTCAAGAGGGGGAGGGAACAAAAATTCGTCAAAACTTTAACAAACTTGTATGGGACGTCCCATACAATATTTGACTCACTTCAATGTTCTAGACAAATTCATGTAATTTAAAAAATCCACCCAGAATTAACATTTTGCCAACATACCGATGCGCAGGATGCATCAATGCATTCGCCCCGCATCACCTGCATCAATGCGTCCATGAATTAGTGCCCCATTTAATCAATGCGTCCATGAATTAGTGCCCCATTTAATCAATGCATCCATGAATTAGTGCCCTGTTTAATCAATGCGTCCATGAATTACTGCCCCATTTAATCAATGCGTCCATGAATTACTGCCCCATTTAATCAATGCGTCCATGAATTACTGCCCCATTTAATCAATGCGTCCATGAATTAGTGGCCTATATAATCAATGCGTCCATGAATTACTGCCCCATTTAATCAATGCGTCCATGAATTAGCAATTGAATTAAAATTTTGATGCATCATTTTTTGATGCATTGCAGTTGATGCTTGATCTTTAATTTTTTTGGGCGATGCGGAGGCTTAATTATCAGCATGTACATGACTTAAATCCGCACTAAGTTGAAAAAAATGATTTCTGTGTGGCCTTACCTCGGTGAAGGCTCATCAGCAGTTTTTCATGAAGCACAAAACAATTGTCAACCTAACAGCCCATCACGCTTACCAGTGGGCTCGTTTCTCCCCAAATATCGGCTGCTTTGCAGGGCCCGACACAATATTCCTTCTGATTGAAGGCAATTGAGTCCTGCACAGGATGAGAAATGGTTCAAAAGACAAAAAATGTTCCGGAAACAGATTCATGGCGGGACTAAACAAGTCGCCATAATAACAGGCAGTGATTCGATAGCCAACGCATGCATATCCTTTATACTATGGCACCCCACGAGCAACGGCCTCCGCTAACGGTACGTGCAGCGACATATGACATATGAGGTGTGTCCATGTCGGGTAGAGAAAACGTCCTATTCGACTTCGCTAACCACTTCGTACACATATGGTTAAGTCGGTTGCGATGCTCAGCGAGCTGTGGCTTAATACGAGGTATCGACCTTAGCTACATGCTTGACGCTTGTTAGATTTCCCTCCTATGCAACCAAATACAGAAAAGCAGCACGCAGACATTGTTGACGGGCGCACACGACGCAACAAGACGTATACGAGGACGAGGCTGTAATATTAAACGACACGGAACGCCGGATAGACAGAGAATACATACAATAAGACGATGGAAAGGATTGGCAAAACGCGGAAAAGAACACAAAACGTGGCCGCCCACCGCGATTTTTAAGCGTCATGAGCTAAGTAGTCAAAACGACGGTACATTAGGTTGGTGGTGTTGCAGGCCAGCAAGTTATGGTGGCAATACTATCACTCTGCGACCCTTGCTCCTTTATCCGTCTAATAATCATTAAGTATAAAATGGGATAAAGCATGTGGAATACGGGCTAGCGTCACCTCTTTTATCTCGCCCGCGTACGCGTTGACGATGATGGGAGCGCCGGATGGCGACCCGCCGTCGCCGACTGGACCTTTGGACTTCGGAGGGGTAGTCAACGGCTGCGGAGGAGCATTGGTAGCAGGATCCCCCGCTGCATCTCAAAATCTTCCATATTTCCGTGCTCGTCCACTTAGGAGTACTAATTCTGCTGGGCTTGTATGGCGGCTTGGCTCGCCGCATCTTGCAGGTGGGGAGCATCCTCGGGTGTACCGTTCCCGGTCGGTAGACCTTCCCTTCTTATTTCGTACTGCGTGACCCCCAAACGGAAAACCTCAGACAACATAACTTCAAAAACGTAGGAGGCCTTAGCAGCGTGAGCATCGAAGTGGCCGTTAATAGGCCAATAGGGGTGCGCACCATGTCTTCGGGTCCGGCTTGGAGTTTCGCTCACCGCCGTGAAGGCAATTCATGTCGGTGGCGCCAATGCGAAAGCACAGTCGCAGCTTTTTCAAACCGCGGTACGACCGGTAGGGACTGTTGGCGGGGGGGGGCGCGGGGTGATAATGGTTTGCACGGATGGTTGTTCATTTGCTTTTATTAGCGAGCAAAACCCTTATTTTGGACATGAACCTATTTTGAACAAATAGCGGTTTAGGCCTACCCTAGCCCGCCTAGACGAGGTCATTTCAAGACACAAACCCTATCATAGAACCCCCTCAGAGACCCTCTGATGGGGCTGTGTTGGCGGCTGGTCGAGCTCGTCGCGTTGGTAAGCAGAGAGAGCGCATGTGATGGGACCGACTGATCAAATCGCACCAAAAGCACCTATCAATTTCGACCAACCCACTCGAGAAGCGTGCAAATCATTTAATAGTGGCTTGAATCTCCCCATACTACCCACCCACCCGTCATACAAGTCCTTGGCGAGCCTCTTGTCGGTTGTCGCGCGTATCTGCTCATGGTGCGCCCGCTTGCCGCAGTTTGGGTCTCGGTACATACAGCCCCCCTTTTTTCGATTTTCAAAATTTTCAACAACAACGTCGACTTCGCAGCGATTTCCGCTATTCGCTATCGATCTCCGCTATGGGCAGCGGCTCCCTTCCCGCTCGTGGCAAATATCGAGCCTACACTCAAGAAAGCCTCGCCAAGGCAGTCGACAAAGGTCGTCGAGCAATTGCGAGTGGCAAGGTCGGTACTGAAGGTTACTATCTCTCTGCAATCGCAGCAAAGCACGGTATCCCATGGCCGACCCTCCGACGCACCCTGAAAACCCCCGACCTTGGAAAACCTAAGCTTGACAAACGAAGTGGACTTACGAAAGAGCAAGATGATGCCCTTGTGCAATCTGTGGTGGTGCATCATTCAGTTGGCCATTGTCTTACAACATATGATATCATTTACAAAATAAACCAATTAATACAACACGTCCGTGGATATTGCCAAACCACCGCTACGCTGGACAACCCGGTCCCGTACGTGCCGCCCTGAAAAGCATAGCAAAAGAAAAAAGCACACTCGTCAAGCTTAAGGCAGAGGCAGACAAGCATATGGATGGCGTTCCTGACCTGTTGTATGTAGTGGAGGGTGCCCGCTCGACTGTTGATACTTATCACGACAAGTACGACTACCTTCTACAATGCGCGGGCAAGGAGCCATTGGACCACCCAAAGAACACGGACCCTAACCTATACGCTGATACAAAGACACTTTGCGACAACGCAACAATCGATTTGGAGCGTATTGAGGCCGTTGTGGTTGAAGTGGAGCTTATGTGTGGGGAGTGTGAGGAGGAACTCATGAACCGGGCGGTAAAAAGGCCGATAACGTTGCGGCCCGCAAGCGACACGCTACAATGGCAACCCAACAAGCACCCAAGCGTATGGCTCTCGAGGACGTCACCAACACTCAAAACAATAGCCCCGCTATCTACGAGCCTACCCCACTTATCAAGAACGGCGCAAGTGTCCTATTGTCAGCAGCAAAAGCGAGTGAAAGCATGGAACTTGGTGTGGGAGCGGGAGGTACCGACATGGACGCACCTCATCGTGGCGGCTCCCGTGGCGAGTCTTCGCCTTCCGCCGAGCCTCCTTTTGAAGAACGTGCTCCCATAGGCTTAGCCAAGCTACTTGAAGAGTTGTAGGCAGCTTGGAGTGTTTTGAGGGGCGTATGAGGTCATTGTAGTGAGCTTCAGGAGTTGTTGTCCAAAATAGGGCCACCGGCAGTTTTCGCCCATCTTCACCCACTCATCTTGTCACAGCCGACAGCACCGCTACAAACGGAATCAGTGGCTGAAACTTTGCATGTACTTAGGCTAGCACTAGGGCTTTCTCTTGGACGAAACCACGCCTCAAACCCTGGTGTAATGATGACGTAATGCCATTTTACCTGAAATGTTGTTCAAAATAAGGGTTTTGCTCGCTATGATAAATTTGGCGAGGCAAGTACCTGTACATTTTGCGGACGAACTTTGGGAGTCGGGGATGACACGCAAACAATCTTGAATCAAATGTCATTCAATATCGACCGTCAATTTGAAATTGGCTCACATCGCACGGCGCAAGCACTTGTGTGCAAGACATTTCAGAGTCCACGTTCTCTGATGGATATGGCGGACGTTACGGCAACGCTTCACGACCACAGATCACCCATTCCTTATCGTCGATTTTGGCGGTAAACACGTGTCCTAGATGTCGCTATGTGCGTGACAGCTACCCGTGCGGCAGGAGTCAATATTTGAAAATGTCGTCGTCAATTTCATTTCTTCATAGCCGTCTCCGTACCACGTACACGTACATGGTCGTAATGGAAGCAAATATAGCGTGGCAATACCAGAAAAATATAAAATGCAAGATGCATCGATGCGGGCGGTATGTTCTGTAAATGTACAGGTAATTCGTTGTGTATTGATTATATGTGGCACTAATTCATGGACGCATAGATTATATAGGCCACTAATTCATGGACGCATTGATTATATGGGGTAGTAATTCATGGACGCATTGATTATATGGGGCAGTAATTCATGGACGCATTGATTATATAGGCCACTAATTCATGGACGCATTGATTAAGTGGGGCACTAATTCATGGACGCATTGATTAAATGGGGCACTAATTCATGGATGCATTGATTAAATGGGGCACTAATTCGTGGACGCATTGATTAAATTGAGCACTAATTCATGGACGCATTGATGCGGATGATGCGGCAGACGCATCATGATGCAATGAATACATCGATGTTTGATGCGGAGGCTTAATCTCAGCTTTGCAGGAATAATGTGGAAACTATAATAATTCACATAAACTTTGTTAGTGACTGTTTAAACTTCAAAGTACTTGATTTCGACGCGCATTGAAGATGCGCATCCAACGGTACTTGTGTAAAAGCGTGTTAACCATGTCTGAGTAAGTTATGATCTCTTGAACACTATGGCCGAAGAAAACTTGCCCTTGGGTTGTGCGCATATCGGTGGTAAGTCTACATACGCGATTTCGTGCGTTTCCCCCACAACGGCCTGCCCAACACCTCCTCCCTCCGTCGCCTATGCATTACATTTGCGTGACCGTCGCATACGCATTCTTATTGCGGCGTTGTGCGCTCGTTACGCTTTTCGTGTAAATAGCACGGCGATTGTTTGAAAGAGCGTGCCGCACGGGTGCGGGCGCGATAACCCCAAGTACACAAGCTCGGTAGTGCTCGCCCCCCGTAGTCGTCGGCCCATTCCGTCTTGGGCGCCAAGATCTTGCCTAGGATTCCCGAATATTTGTCAATAAAATCGACATATAATTACATTTTTTACTTGCGAGGGTGCGAAATCTTGTCTGGACTTTTGTGGAGTGTAGACTCTAGCAAACTGCCGCACTATGGCGGATGAGTTGGTCCATTTATTGCCCATTTTGGAAGGTGTTCGACGTTAATCAAGCTTGGGTGCGGCGGAGCTTAGCTCTTTGCGGTCCGAACGTTATGCCCACATGCAATACTTTGCTCGGCGCTCTACAACTGCCCCCTCCCGTCGCTTTTGTGAAGACGTGCGCCACAAGCTCATGCATCGTCTTTCCGTGGTTCGTCATGGCACGATGGATTTCTATCTTCGAGATGCGTTGCATGAGAATGGAGTAGGTGTTAGTGCCTGCCTCATGGCTCCGCGGCATTAGGCTTATGTTTTCTCACTCTTTGATGTAGGATCCCACACTTTCTTTTGTAATTATTTTACTAATTGTAGTATCGTCGCCTCCGCCGGGCCGAATATGGCCTCATCTTTCTCCTTTTGTGTTTGCTTTTGCGCCCCCGGGATAGGGGACTGGCAGATAAACCCGCACATGCACCCTCTGCATGTGGCGTTTTGCGAGCATGACTCAGAGTTATGAACCAAAGAAAACCTTTGACTCATAATCGATCATGCTCCCGGCTAGGCGACGCTCGAGTGAGTGCACAACGTGCCATTGCACGAGAACCGTACCATGCTGCGCTAACGCCACATCAAGGCCAGTGTCGGAGTTTCAGTAACTAAATACCTTCCAATAAAATGCATACTAAATGGATTCCCGGCACTGGCCAAGAAAAGTCAGCCTTACCCGTCCGGATGTCGGCCCATTCGAGTCATGAAAGAAGGAGCACGGCCCGTCTCACGGAGCAAAACATTTCGGGAGTGCGAGACATAGACTGCAAAGAAAGCAATGAGGGATGGCTTGGCGCCAAAACTCATCCTTCTGCTATCTGAACCTTATTCTTCGAAAAGATTATTTCTCTATTCTTCTGCTATTTGAATCGTATTCTTCGAACAGAGATTATTTCTGTTGACCAGCCGAGAATCTTAATGGTAGCTTCCGCCTAACAAGACGCGGCGGCGATCGCGTTACTTGATTACAACCAAGTATTACTCTACATGGAAGCAAGTTAAACGAAAAAGGGAGAACATGGAAAAAGTGGCCACGGGGTGTCAAAAAGCTGGAACGACAACTTGAAAGGCGCCGAGCCAACCGAGAAACGCGGCAAAAATGTGAGTGGCGCTTCATTTCATTTGATTTCAAAAGTGGCGCAACACCACCAAAACAAGGAGAAACCTAAAAAGATGGAAGAACACTTGTAAAAGATGGAAAAAGCAACAACATTAGATAGCGCATCCACCCTGCACTTCCAGAAACGTGACTGATGCCGAGCCGGGAATGAGAAACTCCTAGTTACACTAATAGGATAGGTGTTAGAGATTGTATGACCAAAACAGTCGAAGTTGATGAGACACAACAAATTCACAAATGTTGGAAACGGAACGCATTTACTTTGGTTTAGAGTTTCAGACGTTAACCGTTTCAGAAGAAACTAGAAGAGGGCTGGAACAACTGCGATCGCTGCTTCTTACAATCATTTATTTTGGTATAATTTTGACGCAATTCTTTCTTGATGCATCAATTATGAACTGCGCTGACTTCTGGTATGAGTATCTGATGACAAGAAATAAACCTATCAATGACCCAATCCTGGTTGGTGCTATTGCATGCGTGGTGATGCATTCGTTCTCGTTCCAAGGGCGATGTAGGGTCACCCCCTGTTGTATGTGGGAAAAGAAGAGTGGCGCTCTTCCCTGCCAACTTAACAAAGGAGGTATGTTTGCAAGTACAACCTCTTACACGGTCCCCAAAACAATGGCACACTTGGGAAGGATAGGGCGGAGAGCAGCCATCAATACTACCAAAAACACCATTCAGCCAATCCACCAGCGCACCATGCCGCCTCAGCTAAGTCAGTGAAGGCGGTGCTACCGTTGCCTTCCACTCCCCCATTGCAACATAATTTCTCCACGTCTCCATCCCATCTTTTCCGAGGTAGAAACGTAGCGCAGCTTTGATTGGATTGTGCCATGGACCATAAAAATTAAATCTTGCCTGCCATCACTGACAATGGAATCCCTGTCCGTTGCACACCACCTCACAGGCATGCAAGTGACGCCCCCACCCCCCCCCCCCCCCTGCATCAGTACTCGGCCCACTGCTTGGCGTAATTTCTTATTCAACGTCGCTCACTATCGAATCAGCAACACAAGCTTCCCAGCCAAGCTGCCAGCCACGCGCCCCTCCGCCCGCCCCATCGACCTCTCAAACATCTGCAGCACCGACGCCTCGCCCTCTTCCCCTCCCACAAGCGGCCCAAACTCCTTCTCCACCACCGCCCGCAGCTTCCCCTCCTCCACCCACCCCCGCAGCACCTCCAGGCACTCCGAGCTCGGCTGCTTGAACAGAATGTTGTACTTTTGCCCTGTCACCGCACCGCGCAGCGTGCGGCCCAGCAGGCGCATGATGGTGCTCAGGCTGCGCGCGGGGGTGATGGGCTCGCCTACCCTACTCTCGGTGTCGCCGACAATGGTGATGTAGCGCCCCTTGTCAGCCAGCACGCCCCGAGTCTTGGCTGCCACCCAGCTGCTACGCCCCCCGACACAATCATACACCACATCGAACTTTCGCCCCTGCAGTGCGTCCCGCCAGTCCACCGCCCGGTAGTCTACGATCTCGTCGGCCCCGAGCTCTCTTATAATCTGCGGGCAAGATAATAGTGCAGTTTTAGTTGCATGTCGTCAGTGCTGCAGAGTAAGGGAGGGAGAGGGAGAAGAGAGTAGATGTGTGTATGTGTATATATATGTTAGCGCGAGCTTGTGTGCGCGCGTGTGTGTGTGTGTGTGTGTGTGTGCTACTTGTGTTTGTAAGTGCGGCAACGAAAACGTGAAAGCGCTTGGAAGTGCCTGAACTAGAGTAAGAGAGAGGGAGCGGGAGGGAAGGAGAGAGTTGTAGAAGGAGGGAGATAGAGTAAAGGAGGTGGAGGAGGAGAGAGAGAGAGGGCGAGAGGTGTGGAGAGGGAGGAAAGCAGTGGCGCTGCCTCGCAGCGCACCGAGTGGGTTGGGGCAGATGCAGTGGTGCAAACGGTGGCAGCGCCCAGGGCTTTGGCGATCTGGATCCCAACGGCGCCGCAGCCGGTGGAGCCGCCCAACACCAGCACCGCCTCGCCCGCTGACAGCCCCACCTGCCGAAGCGCCTGCAGCGAGGTGGAGCCCGCGACTGGCAGCGCGGTCGCCTCCGCGTGCGACAGAGTGCTTGGCTTCGGGGCAAGCAGGGCGGCAGGGCAGGCGCAGTATTCGGCAAATGCGCCGTCGAGCCCCGTCACGTCCGCCCACACCTCTTTACCCATCCACTCCCGTGCCACTGCGCTCGAACCGGTCGCGACCACCGTGCCGCTGATCTCGGCGCCCGGCGTCACAGGGAGCTCGCGTTTCTAAAACATTGTTCAGAAGGCTGCCTCGTGAGGAAAAATGTGGTTATCAAGTTGAGGATGGTACACATGGGCGGCACCACGAGTTGGGAGCGGAGTAGGTGCTTCCCTCTAAGTTCATGAGAACGTTGGTACGGAGGGGAGTTTATTGGCTGTGGCAACGAAGAAATATGGAAAGTGACACCGCCCTACCTGCGTGTTTCTGTAGAAGCCAGCCATGCACTTATGGTCGGAGGCGTTCAGTGCCGCTGCTTCCACCTTCACCAGCACCCCGTCCTCAGGCATAACTCCACCTCCTGGCACGGGGACGTCCGCGCATACGCGTAGCACCTCGCGCGGGCTGCCGTAGGTGGCGTACCTAGCGGCGGTCATCACTTTCGGGATCTCGCTCGGCCCCGCCGCGCCTCCCTCTCCGGCAGATGACGACACACTTGCTGCGGAAACATGGATGGCATACCTTCGAGATGGTAAAATATGGACACCAGCGCACACGCTAGCGGATGGCAGTCCTGTAATGCACGGACGGCGACGGTAACAGGCTTGAACCTGAGCACGGAGGCGACTCGTTCGGATGGTCGAGGAATGGCGGTGGCGGCGTGTTGGTGACGGAGCCGCTGTAAATCCCTTCGAGGTATGGGAAGAAAAAGCCGGCATTGGAAGACCTACGGCCTGGAGATGACCAGCATTTATTTACCGAAAAGAGACACCACTTGTCACAGCTGTAGTCGTCGGACTGCGGGCTAACTCCGGCTCGCAGATTGAGGTCGGATGATGCGGAGGGCGAGCTCCTGTCAGGCTACCATGGCGACAGCTGGCCTTCGTATGCGTCCCTCGAACCGCCGGTGTTACGTACGGGTACATATTTGAGGTATTATCTATAATACGTTACCTGATGTACCGATACAAATGGAATTCATTTGATTACAAGCACATATATCTCTTTTGGGACTGGTTGACTACATGTTATGTTTTATCAAGCGAAGTTTGCCCTTCAGTGCGTTGGTAACTGCTGGGTATTCATAGTAAAATGAAATGCAAGTAGGCTAAAACATAGGAGGAAAAAAGGACACCCCCACCGGATATGTTTGCAGCTTAGGAGGCAGGAGCCCGCCCTGTGTTTTAAGGATAGCCGACTTACTATGGCCACTCCCGCGGGACACGTGCTAATATAACGTATCTAAAGCTATTGTTTACAATAACTTGTCCCGGCGCCCCATAGGCGTTGAAGTGACCCTAGCACAATGGACATGGGCATATATCATGCACTATCACTACGGGGAGAGGGAAGACACGGAGACCATAGGCCTAACATTGCATGCTAAGACCGAAGCGGCAGGCATATAAAAGAGAATATCAAGACAATCGTTTCAATGTAGCTGGTACACGTGATGAATATTTTTTACTCCATCATTCCGGACGTGAAATACCACCCGAGTGTGGCAGTTTGCTGATAAAACAATCAACGTAACAATTGATTACGACCAATTCAGAAAGGAAGCGCGAGGGCGTCACTGTTTTTTTACTTTTGAATGTAATTAAAAAGATAAAATAAAAAGTGACTTGTCTCCTCCCTCCACAACGGTGGCTTAAGCAGCCCAACCTAGCTCGCCTTCAGTCTCGAAGCGTTAGACGACCCTCGGAAGCTCGCCTCATGTGATGCGTTGTGTCCCGCCTCGGGCAAACGTGATCCGGCGCGTCTTAACGCTTAATTAGTCTCACAAGTAAGCACGTTATTAGTATTGTCTTGGTGACGTGAGCTAAATACAATGGTTTTACAATTGCTGGTGTACACTTCCTCGAAAAGAACGGAATACGATTAGTAGCGAGATGTACGAGTAATGTAGTCATTTTTACTGCTTTACGGTTGTACTCGCCACACTCGTACCCTCGCCATCTAGACAAAGTCGAGAATCAACTTCATGCCAACTCTCTAATCAATCTCATGCCAATCGAGTAGGTCTTCGGCTCCTCTTGAGGAAGTGACTTTGAGTGGGGAATTTGCGCATGGTGCGTTGTCCTCGGGAAGCCCAAATACTCTTGGCGATTGGCAAATTGAAGCCATTGACATGAGTTCAACAAGTGTTGGAACGCAAATATACGTTGAACCTCACTTAAGCAATGCCAAGTAGGTGGAAGGTGCTCGTCCTTGAATTGGGTACTTCCCACGGCGTCTTGGAGCAATGTATCTTAAACGTGGTATGCACGGTTCGGTAAGGAAGAGAATGTAACTTGCGGTGTGCTAGTTACAAGTACGCTAACGACCAACCTTGGGTGACGGCTAGTATCGAGACAAGAGAAGTGATTGGGACTAGCGAAACTGTTAGATATCTATGGTCTAGCTAGTATTATCATGTGTCAGGCACTCTAGTCGATGTCTTGCACATAAGGACTTCCAGCAAAGCATACATTAGCTTTGTGTAAGTAATCTACCTATCGAATGACTTGCAGCACTCCCCCTCAAGGTAACTAAGGGATGTCTTGTAGTCGGATGGAAATGATTACCACACCCCTCTACGAGGTGTATCGTTGCATGGGTCCGGATGTGCTTAGGATGGCGCTCCGGAGTTTCACGAGTGCATGTCGAGGTAGTGGCTTGGTCAGCATGTTAGCAACCATGTCACAAGTCGGTAGGTACCGAAGTTTGATGGTTCCTAGTTGTATGTGGTCCTTCACAAAGTGGTACTTCATATCGGTGTGTTGGTCTTCTTGCTCACCAGTACACTTTGCGAGTAGGCAATGCATCTCTGGTTGTCTTCCCAGATGGTGGTCGTCCCGCTGACATGTCGACTAAAGATTTTGGATAGCATATGTCGAATATGAATTGCTTCCTTGGTGGCGTCCGCTGCCGAGTAGTATTCTGATTTGCACGTGGAGTGTGCGACGCATGACTGCTTGCGTGAATAATAGTTGATTTGCACCCCTGCCCATTGTAAAAAGGAAACCGGACCTCGAGCGCCGTGTCTCGTTGTCGTTGCCGCCGTCTGCATCATCAAAGACTGAGAGTTGGAGTTAGTTGTCCGTACCCCCTCCCAACGTCACGCTCATGCTCGGTGTGCCCTTGATAAGGTAGCGCAGCACCTTTTTCAGGGCTTGCATGTGGGCCACCGTAGGTTTAGCATGTGCTGAGCTGAGAATGTTGAGCTCGGGTCAAGATGTCAAGGCGAATGCTGACCGCGGCGTACTCAAGACTACCCAACAGGCTAGGATAGAGCTCGAGTTTTGTTCCGGTGAGTGGCACAAGCGTCCCCTTCGACATGGCCGCAAGGAAGCATGGGTCCATGGGCGGACACGAAGGCTTGCATTTGGTCATGTCGTGCTTCTCGAGTAGTTCGCGCACGTACTTGCCTTGGTCGAAGCTGGTGGTGCGCGCTACTCGATCCCGAGTGATGTGCATGCCGATGATGTCCCGAGTGATGTGCATGCCGAGATAGCTCGCCTTGGTCCTTTATGTCGAACCGCGAGCGCACGACAAATGTGAAGGCCAGCCACCATGTAGTGTTATTGCACGCAACGGGGATGTCGTCGACATAGAGCGCGATCATGGCGAAGGCCCCGTTGGACTTGAAGATGTAGATGCAAGGGTAAGACATGAGTTGGCGCCAGCCCTTGGAGACCAGCCAATCGCGAAGGAGTTCGTTAAACTATCGAGGCGACTGCTTCAAACCGTACAAGAAGCGACGCATGTTGCACACGTTTGAAGTGCCGTCAGCGAACCCAAGTGGCTGTCTGATATAGACATCCTCCTTGATGGGGGCATACAAGAACGCGGTATCAATATCAAGACCGCCTAGTTCGAGGTCGTGCGCGGCCACAATGCTGAAGAAGTTGCGTAGGCTCGCAAGGCGAATGACATCCGAGAAGGTTTTCGTGTAGTCGATGCCCTCGCGCTAGCTACAGCCTTTAGCGACAAACCGGGCCTTGTACCGAGAAACGGCACCATAGGCGTATGTCTTGGCTTTGTAAACCCACATGCTATTTACGACGCGACGTCCAAAAGGCATGGGAACAAGTTCTCATGTCTGGTTAGAGGTTAGAGAGTCGAACTCTAGTTGCATGGCCTTTTGCCAATCCGCGGATTGTGGGCTGACCAAGGCTGCCTAGTAGGGTGATGTTTCAACACAGACGTTCGCATACACCAGTGCCACACGCGCGATTGGACCTTCGATAGACACATCATGGGTGAGCAACCATCAAGATGAAGTCATGGACATGCACAAAGTCCTCTATATCTTCAGATACACTCATCCACAAAATTCCGGACAATATTTCGCACCTTCGCAAGTAGAAAATGTAACCATGCGTCGATTTATTGACAAATATCCTGAAATCCCAGGCAGTGCTTTTGTGCGCAAGATGGAATGCGCCGACAACTGCGAGGGGCGAGTTCGAACAATGCCGGGCTTGTGTACTTGGGGTTATCGCGCCCGCACCCGTGCGGCACGCTCTTTCAAACAGTCGCCGTGCTGGTTAGACGAAAAGAGCAACGGGCGCACAACGCCGCAATATGAACGCTGATGCGACGGTCGCGCAAATATAATGCATAGGCGACGGGGGAAGGAGGTATTGGGCAGGCCGCTGTGGGGGAAACGCACGAAATCGCGTATGTAGACTTACCACCGATATGCGCACAACCCAAGGGCAAGCCGCTTTCGGCCGCAATGTTCAAGCGATCATAACTTACTCATATATGGTCAAAACATTTAATAACAGGTACCGTTGGACGCGCATTTTCAATGCGTGTCGAACGCGGCTAATTCAAACACCCACAAATCGATTTTCCGTGAATTATTAGAAGTTACGAGTTACTCCGGCAAAGCTGAGCCAAGCAACACCCATCGAAGTCGGCTCACCTCCTGAGACGATTTGTGCGGGGTTTGTCGATATATGTTTACCGATTCTTCATTCCTACTGACCTCCGAAATTGAAATTGAAATTGAAATTGTTTACAACATGTACCGTATGCGCCGGTTTTTCACCAAAAGCCGGATGCGTCGGCTGCTGTCTCTTGGCCCTCCCAACTATGCCATACAAGGAACTTACAAGTCAGGGCTAGACCGTTAACCACCTAAGTCCAACCTCTCCAATGGGGGTCGGGGGTTTTACTCCCCCCCGGGGAGGTGTGCAAGAAGAGGCGAGGGCTGCGTGCATTTAGGGTCGTGCGAAGGGGCAATGTGCGGAGGCGCGGCGGGAGGTCGTGCATGACTTGATGCGGTATATGAGTAGGAGGTGATGCAGCCATTGGACAGTATGCGTGTGGAGTTGTGCAAGGATGCGAGACGTGTCGAGGCGTGCTTTGGAGACGAGTTTATCAGGAGGGTCGGTGTGGGCGGTGAGAAGGGAGGTGAGACTCGTGATGGTGGAGGAGTGCGGTGTACCTCTGCGGCTCATGACGATGGGAAGGATGTCAACCACTGTGCCTGGCCAGTGGCTGCGGATGGCGTTTGCAAGGGGTGTGTATTTGGCACGTATGAGGTTAGCTGTGTGGGAGAGGTTATTGTCCGTGCAGTACTTCCATTCCCCTATCTGAATCTTTTTTATGGATGCGTAACGGCGGCGACCGTTTGTGTGGCCAACGAACCGAGGTTCGAGGAGGCGGATAAAATCGGGTTTGTGTGCGGGGGGTCGTAGCGCGGGGGGGAGAATCTCAGGTGGGAGGATGGCGGGACACGAGGTTAGGGAGTCGGGTGAGAGACCCTCGTCAGCATCAACAAGGCGGGTGGGCATGTGGGTAGGGTGGGGTGGGTGGCAGTCAAGCGGAGTGTGGGCAGGAGAGGGGGAAGCAAAGGATTTTATGGGTTTGTTACCGAAGTCTGCGGTGATGGTTTCCCAGCGTCCTCCGTTGTGGCGCTCCAATAGGGAGAGTAGGAGTTGCAGCGCGCTGTTGTGTCGGTCCTGTCTTAGGCCAGACATGGTGGGGCAGTTACCGGCCATGTGGCCGTTGCTAGTGAATTGGCCACATAGGGGGCAGCGCAGGGTGGGGTTGTGAGTGAGTAGGCGGGTGTTGTGGACTCCCCACATGAATTCTTGTTTGTGTGTGAACTGGATATTTGTGAGGGTTGAGTGCTTTTTGTGGTAAGAGAAATCGGCGCCGTCCTTCGCGGCGCGGGCGAGGAGGGCACCGTGTTTGGTTGTTTGCGAGAGAGGTGTGTGTGTGTGTGTTTTGGTGCTGTAGGTGTGTGCGTCAGCTTTGAGGTTGGTGTATCTGTAGGGTATGGGGTCTCCTAGGGTTTGTGGAATGAGGGTGTATGGCCAGGTCCAGTGGCCTATCGTGACCTCTGAACCTGTGGTGTATGTAGTGTCGGGTGGGTGACCATCCGCGACTAGGTTGGCGAGGGTGTCTGCGAGGTCGTTGCCTAGGGAGTGGTTGTGGGCTTTGATTTTGCCGAGGTGTGTACGGATGCCTGCGTCGCAGCGGGTTTTAAGGGTGTGTGTGATGGATAAGAGGGTGTCGCGGTGAATGTTGTGTCTGTAAGCGGAAGGGCAGTTTAAGTATCCTTGTATGAGGCGGAGGGAGCACGCACTGTCTGTGAGGAGGTGGGTGCGGCCAAGTTGGAGGCCTATATCTATGCCAGCTAATTCAGCGCGATTTATTGTGTGTGAGGGAGGGGTAGAGGTCACCATGATTTTGATTTTGGTGTCCGAGGCGGGGTGGGTAGCTGCTGCTCCGAGGGGGGACGAGCTTCCTTTTTTCGAGCCGTCTGTGTATACAAAGTCCTGCCAGTTCCAAGCAAGGGTACCGCTGGTTGGGGGGTATGTTAGATGCACGCGTTCCGGGAGGGGGTACGTGAGAGGGTGAGTTGGGTTTGGGGGGAGGTGGTATATACCTGCTGAGTGGGGTGAGTAGGTGTCAAAGAGGTGTGGAGGTGGGGGGGTGATGATGGGGTTGGGGAGGTGAGTGTCGTAGATAGATTCGAGAGTGTTGTGAAGTGCGGTCATGGCTGTGGGTGATGGGAGGGTGGAGAGTGCGAGGGGGTTGGCGACGAGGTATATGTCGACCATCCATCGTGTGCCGAATGGGGTAGGGGTGGGGTTGCCAGTGTGTTGGTCGGGGGGTAGGAAGGTGTTTGCGTCATTGGGGAGGGTGTAAAGGTGGTGGGTGTATGGGGAGTTGATGTATTTGGAGTGGCGGTAGGGTGTGTGTTCCCATCGGGGGAGGATGAGGATGGTTGCGCTGGGTGTGTGAGGGGCTGTGAGGTGTGCGCTGGTGATTGCGTGTTCCATGGCTCGTCGCATGCATTCGTGGTCGTATTCGGGGTTGGCTATGTTGGTGCCTTGCCATGTGTGTGGGGCATTGCTGCCGCTAGATGAGAAGACTATATCTTCGGGGTAGAGGGAGTGGTAGGTGTGGGAGTGAAGGGATTTATTGAGGGGGTCGGAGTAGAGTTCTGTCTGTATGTGGAATGTGTGGCGGAGAGCTGTGAGTAGGTCTTCTCTAGTGGCCCATCTATTACGGGTGGTGGTGGCGGGTGTGGGTGAGTGGATTTCTGAGCGAGAGCCTAGGCGGGTGAGGAGGTGGTAGACCTCCTCTTCGAACGTATGCTGCGTGAGGTCGGGGCGGAAGAGTTGAAAGAGGTGGCGGACGCGGGGGCCGTTAAGGGTGGTGACCGTGCGGCCGTCGGGAGTGCAGAGTACGGTGGTGTCGTGGAGTGATGGGTGTGCGTGGATGGCGAATTTACCGGTAGGGAGCATGTCGAGGTCGGGGTTAATGGGGTCATGGTTGAATGTGATTAGGGGGTGTGACCATGGAGGGGGTCCGGGTTCTGGCAGAATGGGTGTGGTGGAGGGGACGAAGCCGGAGTTAAATGCGGTGAGGGCGGTGGGGCCGGAGGGGGTCTCACTGATGGTGTCGTGTAGTTGTAGGCATGGGGCCCACTGGACTTCGTGGAGGTGGGTGAGGTCGTGTTGTTGGCCGCGAGCACACCACTCGCACTGCCATGTGGCGGGTCCCTGAGCTGGGCGGCATTGGGAGTGTATGGCAAAGTGCGGGCATGTGCAGCAGGTGGAGGTGGGTTCTGTGTGCAGTGGGTCATGACAGATGGAGCAGGCGGTGGGGGAGGGGGTGGGGAGGCATACCGATGTGGGAGTGGAGGAGATGAGGCGGAAGCCGTCGTCGAGTTGTAACTGAATGTCCCATTCCGTGAGGTGTTCCGGGGCCCATTCAACCATGTACTGCGTTTGGCCGTATTCTGTGTCCTTGTGTTTGGAAATGATGCGTGTTACGTCGCAGGGGGGGTAGTGGTGGTCTGAGGGGGTGAGGTATTCTGTGTCTAAGTGTGTGGTGGGTGCGGTGGGGGTGGGGTGAGTGGTGCGGGAGGTGTAGATGCGGGAGGTGTAGATGCCGGATGAGAGGGTGGGGGGTGAGCGGGGGAGGTGAGGGGAGAGGAGGGGAATCCATGAGGGGTGTATAGTGGTGGGGGGGGATGCTTGGTTGGTAGTGAGGCTTGTGATGGGGAGGCGGTTGTGGATAGTATCGAGGGGTTCAGTGAGGATTGCGGCGAGGAGGCGGATGGGAACTGAGAGTGGGGTGGTGGACCCCGTGAGTGTGGTGATGGATTTGCATGATTTGAGGATGAAGGAGGATGAGGTGGCTCTGAGGAGGACTTGTGGCCACGAGGTGATGTTATTTTTCCAGAGGGGGGTGAGGCGGGGTAGGAGGGAGGCGTGTGTTTTGCGGGGGGAGAAATCGCAGTAGGCTTGCTTATATGTGTGAGGGTCGGTGATGTGTGTGGCTTTGTCCCGGAGTGAGGCGAGGAGGGCGTTGTCTTGAGTGGTGAAGTGGGCGCGGATTGTGGAGGCGATAGGGTTGGTGAGGGAGAGTGGAGGGATGTTGTGGAATAGGGTGCCCGCATCGCGTTGAGCTCTGACTAAGCACTTGAGTGTGGGTGGGGTGTAACAGGTTGACATGATGGATTCCGAGGGCCAGTGGGAGTACGTGGTGGATAGGGTGCGTATGTGTGCGCGGGCCATGTGGCCTCTATAGCCTGAGTTGTTCATGATTTTATGTAGGTGGCAAACAGTGAGTTGTGCGGCGTGGGCTTTGAGGGAGGGGAGGCCGTATCCTAGGTCTGAGGTAGGGCGGTGGAGGGCGGTGCGGGGAAGGTTACGTACCGAGGAGACGGCGGAGCGGAGTGCGCGGCAGATTTGTCCTTCGAGAGTGTCGAGTTGGGAGTCGGTGAAGAGGCCGAGCTGGAGGGTGAAATGCTTTCCGATGAGGAGTCCACGGATGACCCTGATTCTGCGGGATTGTGTTAGTGGGGAGGTGGAAAGGGTGGTGATGAGGGATGCAGTGGTACGTTTGAGTTCTTGCCAGTGTTTGGTGAAGTTGAGGGAGGTGTTCAGTTCTACCCCTAGGACGCGGTATGTGTCCTTGGGGCCAATGGAGGGGATGGGGGCCGGGGTGGAGTTTAGGGAGATGAACTGAGTTTGCAGGCGGGATGCGAGGAGGGTAGTGTTGGCGAGGGTGAGGGCGTTGCCTGTGCGCCAGAGGGCGCCGGTGATGCAGCATTTGCGGATGTTGACGGTCATGCCCGTGTAGGCGCTGAAGAGGGAGAGTTTTCTGAGCTGGATGGTCATGTTGGGGGTCGAGCCCGTGGCGAGGCTGAGGTCGTCGGCGAAGCCGTGTCCTGGGTATGTGGCTGTGGGTTCTGTGGGGTCGACGTTAGTAGCGGGGGGGCCTGGGCGGTAGCCCCGGCTTCCCACCGTGAGCCAGCGAAGGAAGGGTTCAAGGAAGAGGGTGAATAGAAAGGGGGAGAGGGTGTCGCCCTGGAGGGTTCCGCGATTAATGTCTATAGAAGGGGTGGGGCCATGTGGTGTAATATAGTCTGTGGTTGAGACCCCGTAGAGGTGTTCGCATGTGTCGACAAAGGTGGGGGGCATACCGAGTTGACGCATGTGTTTGAACATGATACGGTGGTCCGCGGCGTTGAAGGCGCCTTTGAAATCTGCGTACATGACGTAGATGTCTTTGTTGTGGAGTTTCGCGTCCTCCATTGTCATAATGAGGGAGGAGAGGGCGTCGTGGATACTGCGGTGTTGTCGGAATCCGTCTTGTTGGTCGCTGAGAATGCCGTGGGTTTCGGCGTACTTCGAGCCTGCATCTTTGATTAGTGCTGTCCATAGTTTAAGGAGGTTATTCATGAGGGCGATAGGGCGGTAGTTATCGAGGAGGGAGGGGTCGCCTTTTTTATGTAGGAGGCATGTTGTGCTGTGGCACCAATCAGGAGGGGTGTAGGATTTGTGTGCTAGGAGGGAGAGGAGAGAGAAGAGGGCGGAGCGGGTCGCCGGTGGTAGGAATTTGATTATTTCATTGGGGATACCGTCGGGGCCGGGGGCTTTGCCGGTGCCTAGGGAGTTGAGGGTTTTATCGAAAGTGTCGCGGGTAATCATGTCGGCAAGGGTGAGAGAGGGGTCACCGCGGGGTTCGATGGTAAAGTTGTCGGGGTTGTCGGGGAGTTCCCATGGGGGGGTGGGTAGTTCGTGTGGGGTGGCGCAGCCGAGTTCGCTGGCGAAGTGAGAGTGTACCGCGTCAATGACGGCGGAGGGAGAGGATGCGGTGGTTTTATCGGGTTTGGTAATGCGGTGGAGGGTGGAGGCGGCGCCGGCGGGGGGTAGGAGGCCGCTTTTAATTTTCAATCGGCGGTGGGAGAGTTTGGGGCAGGTGTCGTAGGCCGCATTGGCTCGAGTTTTTATTTTCTTTATCTTATCCGTGGTGGTGGCGTGAAGGAGCTGGCGTATGCGTGCTTGGCACTGTTGTTTGATGGCGTCAGGGGAGAGATATTCGGTTGTGTTTAAGAGGGCTTGGGCGATGGGGAGGGGGCCGTTGTTTTTGCTGCATTTACGGAGTTTGAGTATGTGAGTGCGTGTTTTATTTGTTAGCCAAGTAGGGTCAAGGGACGCTTGGGGTGGGCGGGGTTTCTTGGCGGGGAGGAGGGGCCAAACTGTGGCTGCGTGGTTCATGTGTTGGGAGAGGAGTGTGGTGAATTGTGAGGCTAGGGTGTCGAGGGTGTCGGGGGAGGCCGAGGTGTGTGAGGTGTTGAGTATTTCTGCGTGGAGGGCGGCCGTTTGGTTGATGAGGTCGGGGGTGCTGGATTGGTACGCTTTTATGTGGTCGGGTGTGAGGGGAAGTCGAAAGGTGAGTTTGCGCGTTGTGTGATGTGTGTGGGGGTGGGTATGGGGAGGGGGGGGGTGTGCCATGAGGGAGAAAGGGGCGGGAATGACGAGGTGGATTGCAGAGTGGTCAGTAAAGTGGGAGGGGGAGGGGAATATCGAGCAAGAGGATGGTGGGAGGGTGATAGGTGAAGGAGGCGTGGTGAGCCAGTAGGCAGCCCCCGCTGCGGGGGAAGGTAGGGATGGGGTCGTGGAGGGGGTGGAGGTGGGATTTGAGTAAGGAGGTGAAGGCAGGGTGTCATGTACCTGTGTTGGTGGTCGATTGGAAGTCCCCTCCCCAGAGGGTGCGGTGTTGCGGGTGGTCGTCCGCTAGGCGGAGGCCCCAAGCTGCAACTTCTGCGTAGAGGCGGGTCAGTTGGGGGGTGTAGAGCTGGGGCATATAAGTACCTATAAGGAGGTAAGGGGTGCCTGAGTGGGGGACGATTTTTAGTCCGGCGATATGGGGGATGAGGTGGGGGGGCGGGGTTAGGACAGTGGCAGACTGGAATGAGGCTCTGCGGACCGCGAAGAGGACGCCTGCGTTGGGTAGGGGCACAGTTGAGTAGCAAGGTCGGGAGCTTTTGAGGTGGTATTGGGGGAGGGCTATGCGCCAGCGGGACTTGTGGGTGTCGTGGTTGGTTTCGGTGAGGATTAAGACGTCCGGTTGGTGGGACC
>JAPMLY010001886.1:0-80371 GCA_026401115.1 Tetraselmis chui | reverse complement strand
CACAGCTGCAGCTTGCAAAACCCTTTGTAGTAGCGCTCCTTTAGCTCTTTCCCCAAAAACACCGGCACGCAGTTGAACTCCTGCACCAAGACGTCCTGAACGCTCTGCAACCCCACGTCGCGCCACCACTCTCGGTAAGAAACTCAGCAACTCACAGCTCCAAGTCCATTACATATGTCACCCAAGTACAGGAAGCTTGGCTATTGCATACAATGTAGAAATCGAAAGGAGAGACAGGATTATTTGTGTGTGTGTGTGTGTGTGTGTGTATAAGAGGGGGGTACTTAGAGAAGGAGCGGTGGTTCAAGAATTGTGCGTGCGTGCCCATATTGACGAGTTTAAGCATATGAACAAGTGAATAAGTAGCTATCAATCATTGATATCGCGTTTCGATGCGTGTTTCGCGCTTTTGTGTTTGTGTGTGTGTGTGTGTATGTGTGTGTGTGTGTGTGTGTGTGTGTGTGTGTGTGTGTGTGTGTGTGTGTGTGTGCTTTGACATGGGTCTGTACCTCCTCATCGCGAGGGTCGATCTCGACAGAAAGGCATCCCAAGTAGAGCACAACGGTATCCGTTGGCATGCCCTCCTGTTGGACAGTAATCAACCAGCACAGCGATCAGCTCCAGCCCGTCGCCACGAAACTCGTCCCTGCCCCCTCCCCATCGCCGCCCACAACTTAACGTGCCCGAGAGACCCCCCCCCACCCCAACGCGCAAGAGCTGCGCAATGGGAAGTAAGATCAGGAAAGGGGTAGAAAAGCTGCGACTTGCCTTTGCCTGTGCAATGAGAGCATCGTCATCCCATTCAAAGTCCCACGACGAATCGTCCTGGCTCCTCTTCGCCCTCAGAGGCAGTTGATTGGCCACAATCACCACCCTATAGCACAGCATATCACGCGTGATCTCCTCCCCAAACGCCTTCTCCCCCAAAAACTCTCTTTCTCACTCTCCCTCCCTCCCTCCCTCCCTCCCTCCCTCTCTTTCTCCCTCTCTCCCTCCCTCCCTCCCTCCCTCTCTCTCTCTCTCTCAAACACACACATTCACTCACACACACATACACACCTCTTCCTGTTGCTAATGACAAATGTAGCAAATGGGTTCTGGAATGGTTCCTCGCCTGCCTCACCTTTCTTTGCTGTCCTCACCGGGCACGTTGTCAAGCGAGGAGCGGCTGATTTTCGTCCTTCCGAGGCGAGAGAGGGTAAACGCCAGCGGGCCGCCCTCCTCCAGGCACTGCCGTCCGTCTGGGATCATGCTGACGTCCCCATCGGCGAGCGCGCTCAGATTATGATAGGAGCCGCCGAAGCCCCCCATGCCGGCGACCTATAGTGAGGGCCGGCGGGATGGACAGAAAGACGCCGCGCTCCTTGCGTTGCTCCTCCTCCGACTGCACTCCAAAACGACGTCGCATAATTCGTCGAATCAGTTTCGTTCAGCTCATTTGGCGATAGTGAAAACAATACGACAGTAGAAGCTAGCGCGGACCAGATTACGCGACGGGTAACACGGGCGCATGTACTAGGGTTTCGGGGGTTTGAGGGAGGTTGGGGAAGACGCAGGCGACATCGAATTTGTGAATCTCAGGTCACGATGCAAAAAATAACGCGATCAGGGTGAGGGACAGAGAAATTTTGCTGAAGGGAGACAAGGATGAGACATTAGCCAGACTTGGAATGTCATCAGAAGATTTGAGCGTGTTTGTAGAGGTTTTCTAAGCGATACAGCACGCAGGCCGACGCGCTGCGCTGCTCCGCTCCGTTTGCCGTCTCGCCCTTAAACTAGCTGCACGTTGAAAGGCAGGACGCAGTGCTACAACGGGAGCCGCCGCCGTTATGCTACACACGGCTTCCGAAAACCCCAGACGGACGGTAGTCAGGGAGAGAGACAGGCTCCGGTTTTAAATAGCGACGTAGCGTCGCGGGGGTTGCGAGCTAGGTGAGTTACGCGAAGGCTATGTACAGGTACTTGCGTGTGTAGGAGCCAAGTTCCCAACAGTAGCACATCAGGTGAGTCCGCCAAACTGCGGGTTTGATATTATTTTTAAAAACACGTCAGCTCCGCAGCTGCCGCAACTCCGTATCATCAGAACGAAGGCTCGAGCTGCGCACCTGAAGCAGATATCGAGAAAACGTTTCAGCTCTTCGCGTTGCGTTCCGCGTGGAGAGGTAGCCGGCCAGCCAGAGCGACAGGATTCACGACTCCGTCGCGACAGGTGCGACGGCCTGGCTGTTATTGGGGAAGCGCGTTGGAGGGCCGCCCCTGCTGCATGGGAAACGTGATGAGCTGTCCCTCCGCGATGACTGCGGATACTGATGTGGCTGACTGCATGACGTACATGTGTAGTACATCCAGGAACAGCGTGAAGTCTTTCAAAAAATGATTACAAACATTAAGATTGAAAGCCGGAATAAACATCCATGTAATAATAAGCGTAGAGCTCATTGGGAAATTGTAACTGGGAAATACAAGCGAAGAGATAGGGAAAATATACAAGCGGTCATCTTGAGGTGTGTATGTGTGTGTGAGTGAATGTGTGTGTTTGAGAGAGAGAGAGAGAGGGAGGGAGGGAGGGAGGGAGAGAGGGAGAAAGAGAGGGAGGGAGGGAGGGAGGGAGGGAGGGAGAGTGAGAAAGAGAGTTTTTGGGGAGAAGGCGTTTGGGGAGGAGATCACGCGTGATATGCTGTGCTATAGGGTGGTGATTGTGGCCAATCAACTGCCTCTGAGGGCGAAGAGGAGCCAGGACGATTCGTCGTGGGACTTTGAATGGGATGACGATGCTCTCATTGCACAGGCAAAGGCAAGTCGCAGCTTTTCTACCCCTTTCCTGATCTTACTTCCCATTGCGCAGCTCTTGCGCGTTGGGGTGGGGGGGGGGTCTCTCGGGCACGTTAAGTTGTGGGCGGCGATGGGGAGGGGGCAGGGACGAGTTTCGTGGCGACGGGCTGGAGCTGATCGCTGTGCTGGTTGATTACTGTCCAACAGGAGGGCATGCCAACGGATACCGTTGTGCTCTACTTGGATGCCTTTCTGTCGAGATCGACCCTCGCGATGAGGAGGTACAGACCCATGTCAAAGCACACACACACACACACACACACACACACACACACACACCACACACACACACACACACACACACACACACACACACAGTCAGTTCTCTAGATTATTGAGACGACAGCAGCAACTAACCTTCAGGCACAGCGCAACCTTACCTCCTGGAAGATGTCCTGCACCTACTCGCTGGTCCGTCTGCACTCCGGTCTTGATACCAGTCAAGGCCTGGATGTTGGGATCGGAGCTCACCCCATGCAATCCCGTGACACCCCCCGAATGTGTCAGGACCTGGCTCCTCGACAGGGGTTGTTGGAGAGGACCTCGATGCAGATCATGAAAGGCGCCTTCTCCCGCGAGTTAAGTAGCTTGGCCTCTTTGGCCGGCACCCTCACCACGCGCTCATTCTCGCAGCTCAGCGGGAAGCACACGTTGACTCCCTGGTGTGAGGCCTGCTCTATGTCACGGTTCAGCTGCTCCAAGCCGTGCGTCAGAGTCGCAGACCGTTGATCCTCTGGCACCGAGTTGAGAGAAGAGGAGGCTTCACATAGAGCATCCACAAAGTCCAGCGTGGCGCCAAATGTTGTCTGGCGCAGCTTCGTGCGAGGGGATGACATGGGGGAAGACACACTCTCGCTCTCGCAATCCGAGTCCCCCTCCCCGTTGATGACAGTCAACTTTGGCACGGCAGCTCGCTCTGTTGCCAGCGTGTCAACAATGGGCGGGGGAGGCGAGCCATCCGCCAGCTCCTTCCGCAGCTTCCTATAGTGGTTCAAGTTAGCTTTGGACGCGGTGCAAGGGGTCTCCTGAGTGCCAGCGCCGTCGACCTGCGGGGGAGACGGGTCGTTTCCGGCCACAGTACCTTCCACGTGTGACGAACCCCACAGCCTACTGACCACCCTCGACTTGAGCTCACCACTGATCCGCTTCAGCGCGCCTGGGCGATCGCTGCCTGTTGGAAAGTCATGCACGACCTGCAGTCCAGAAGTGGCGCGGGACGCTTCACTGCTGCTGCCGTCAACATCTTGTCCAGGCACGCCAGCCTCATTCATGATAGTCCCGATGAGGGCCCCTGTGGAGGAGTAAACGGGCTTGATGGCGGGTACGGCATTCTCTACCTGGCCTTTCTCCGCAGCAACGCCCTGCCTCTCCGCCCCTTGAAGTATCCCATTGCTAATAGCTTTGGTGTCCTCGAAACTCAGGCTGCGATTACTTCTTCTGCTGCCGCCGCTGCGGATGGGCTCCTGCACCCGACGCTGACGCAGGCCAGAAGATCTGATGGGACTACCCTGCGGAGATTTGGACCCCCAGGGCGGGCTGAGGACCCCGTACCGCTGCCTGGGCGGGCTCATGCAGGTCCGAGGGTCCATGAAGGGCGGAACCCATGTTCCCTCTAAAGCTGCCTGTTCACTCCGATCACGTAGGCTACGTAGGTGCACACTGTTGGGCTGGTCTTGACTGGCAGACAACAGCAGCCAGTATGTCTTGACAGCCACACGTAAGCTGCGGGAGCAAAGGTCCAGTAAGAGCCTCTCCAGTGTGCTTCCCGGCCTGCGCACTACCAGGGCACAGAGCTGCAGCAAGTAGCGCTCGACCGCCGTTTCTGGCATAGCATACATCCGGTTGCATA
The DNA here is from genome assembly GCA_026401115.1 of Tetraselmis chui. NCBI lineage: Eukaryota > Viridiplantae > Chlorophyta > Chlorodendrophyceae > Chlorodendrales > Chlorodendraceae > Tetraselmis > Tetraselmis chui. The sequence goes on along the minus strand of JAPMLY010001886.1, from coordinate 75,690 downwards.
TATAGTCATGCACACCCACGGACTGGCTCTTGAATAAGTACGTCAAAGCGATCCACTCGTCAAAAAACTCTGAATCGAAGAAACGCAGCAGCAGGTCCGTCTTGCCCGGGGGTGGAGGGACAGAGGAGGCAGACTTTGCTGCATACGGGCCAGCAATTTGATGGTGGTGCCCATTCCCTGTGTCACACGCGCCGCCGAGACCGGATATGCAAACCAGACCGCCTGCCTGAGCCTCCACATCCACCACGGCCATATCTTTCTCCATACTCATATTTGTGCTTTCGCGCTGTGTGCCGTGATTTATTTTGATGGCGGCGAATCCTTCAGAAATCCGTTGACAGGCGGGTTCAAAAGCCCGTCTCTCCTCCCAGTATACTGCTCCAGGTTCCGATAGAACCTGCACAGGGTAAAGCATCCCGCATTAAGTGAGCGAGGCAACTAACCCCTGATACAATAAACCCCGAAAGACAGATGCGGTGCAGCCCTTGGATTCGGGATACTCACAATGCAAAACGCACTCCTCCCGCTAGAATGGGCACTGCAATCAGCGCCCCGATGATCAGGGGGGAGAACCTCCTGGGCTTCCTCGCCCAGGTTGTGCCCCCTGCATGCGGTGTGAGGCACACGGTCAAAAAAATTTAAAGCCGCCCTCAATAGCACCGAAAGCACACCATCAATGCCAACACCTGTGTAAGCAGGCCGCTAAAAGGCAGCGCACCTGCGGTATCTGCCCTGTGAGCTGTGCTGTGATGGTGCACAGGTCCTGCAACATGCAGCAAACCAATCTGTCACCCATCATCTGCAGCTTCTCTGTGTGCGCGTGCTATGTGTTCATCGTCCATAGATGATTGATTGATGCACACTCACCTTTAAGGATGGAGGTGTATGCTGCGTTGATTTCCTTTATCTTTATGTCACACGCCCTCCGAGAGGGGCCCGCTGCCAGATCCGGGTGGTGCTGCACGCAGAGCTTACGGTACGCCTGCTTAACCTGCGAGCAACCAAAAGGCAAACCCTACACCGCCTTAGGTATGACAGCCTGTCTCCCGCCAAAACGACACCCAGTTGTGGCACCACTCTGACCCGACAGGATACCGCCCGGCGCTGCACGACTTCGACCAGTATCACACAGGTCAGAATGCCGTCTTTGGTGCTGGAAAAAATGTAGCTTGAGGCTCATTGCCACTTCTGAGGCGGTGTGGGCTCGGCTGAGTGCGCTGACATGTGACGCGCCGGTGTTGCCTTTGACCAGCCCTAGTCGGAAAGAAGCCGGGCAGGCGGCGTCAGATGATCAGAGGGGGTCGTGTAGGCTAGTATAGAGTACCTGATCGCGGGTAGCTGCGCTGGTGAGGCCCAGGGTGCGGTAGTGCTGCTCGACGCCGCTCATTATACAGCAGCTCGCCGGCTGGAGGCCATCGACGAGCCGCCGGGACTTGTACCGCCAAAAATAACAATGAAAGAAACGGTCTCGCTACTTTTTGCACCACCACAGCTCCCAGCGACACAAGCGATATATAAATGCACTGATGAAACCCTTCAATTGTGTGAGCTTGCGCTTACTCTCGCCTCTATCCTGCTCACGGACGTGAGACTGCTCGGCTGGCGGTGTCGGGATGCCTCTGAGGCTGAGTGGCGCAGCCGTCGCCGCGACCTAATAAATGTTCTGAATAATCAATTTGCGACCCCGCACAGCCTGCTGGATATCCCCTGAGTTTGAAATATCACAGGCTAAGTTACGCTATATAGGTACCCGTACCTGTACCCGGGAATCCTGCTGCTGACGCTGATATGAAAGTGTGGTCAGTAAAAATTTAATTCTTACAAGAAAAAACAGTGGAGGCCACCAAGCAAAAAGAAGAAAAGAGGAAAAAACCTAAGCCCGAGGAACAGGAAGCCCGTGGTCAGTCATCCTTGCAAAACGCCGCCTGTTGAGGGTGTCAGTACGTGCTTACCTACCAGTCCCATATCTCGGGGCGCAACAAAGAAATGTATGTGTGGAACATATTGTTCAGAATAATCAACATTTCTTACAAGAAAAAGCAGTGGAGGCCACCAAGCAAAAAAGAAGAAAGGAGGAAAAAAAAATCTAAGCCCGAGGAACAGGAAGGCATGCCACAGCACCAGCACTGCCCTCCTGAAAAGCGTCGCGGAGATAAGAACCCAGAGTGCCATGAAGAGCAGCAGAAAGACGTTGCATGAATTCACGTCGCACATCCCCCAAAAAACGCCGAAACGGAAGAGAAGTAGATCGACGAACAAAATGCTGCATACGGACATAACTGTCAAAACGCAAGGAACGAGAGTCAGCGGCCCCCATGCCAGGGAAGCGACGAAGATCCACCAAATTAACCAAGCGATCAACCAACTCAGCCGCCATCGGCGCCAACCGGCCCCCATCCTCCATGGCGAAGGGATAATAGTCATGGACCGACTGAACCGAAGGCGTGCCAAGCAAAGCGGAAGTGCGGAGGTCCGCATCAAGTTTGCCTTGCTGAGCTCCCAATGCAAGGCTGCCAGATAGTGGAAGGCGAGCACCTATACGAGGAACGTTGGTGTTCGTGCGGGCACTTGTAACCGTCACATCAACAACAAGATGACGGTGCGGAGCCATGAAGTCTAACCAAACCACATCCCCATGACGATCACGTGAAGCTCCCGACCGAATACGGCGGACCTACAACCGCAAGTCCCGGCCCTTAGTAGCCCCCGCTTCAATCATGAACTCTTCAAGCACGTGGACAATCCGGTCGTGGAGTTGAATGATATACCAAGAGCACGGGCACCGGGGGATATGGTCCATGAGCATAGCGGCTCTTGAGCGCTCACCCGACATAAAGATGCTCGATACCGTTGACGAAGATCCATACCCGCGAGATTATGAAGGGGCCTCATTGCACCGAGGGCATTTTCGAACATGAGCGGCGCGCTCCGCGGTCAAGCCAAGCACCCGGTGGGCTGCCATCGTATAGCAATCGGATGTCACCTTGAAACATGACTCATGTGAAGCGAGAAAGAGAGCCAAAGCCCCGCGACCCGTAGCCGAAATCACCCTCATATAGTCCGGTGGGGAAGGTCTGCAGAACGCCAAGAGGTCAAGGTAGGCCCGGGCACGATGAATGCGCGAAATGCCCCGTTGAATGTGGCCCCCGGAATCTCCCAAGCGAGTGAGAGCATCGGGAGTCGGAAGTTGTAGGCTAGTCACTTGGGTAGCGGGTGCCACCGCATTGTTGACCGTAGATACCACCAGCTCGACATCGGGTCCGGCATAATCAGAAAGGTTTTGGTTCAGTGTGTTAGTCAACACCACAAGCTCCGATTCCGAAAACCCGCTCATAGTGGAGATAGAGTCGTACGAATTGCGCAATTGGACCGCCCACGGTAAAGTAGAAGTGGCAACATTCAGTAGTTCCTGTCGGATGAGACCGCACAAAGGACCTAGCGACTCGGACTCGTAATCAGTAATCAGATTGTTCAGAATCTAATTGGGGGGGGGGGGGGGAGGGGGGGGGGGGGGGGGGGGGGGGGTAGTCATGGAGCATCTGGCGGGACCATAAATTAATCCCGAACTTTGATTACAAGAAGAACAGCATGAGCACGGACACGGGAACAAGGGACGGGTAACAAAAGGGCAAGAGTGACAAGAGGATCACGGAATCCAAAGCACGGCATAAGGAAGCACTACATTATGCAAAAGCCTAGCAGATTAAACTAAAGAAACTCCTAGACAACGCCGAGAATGCAACACGTGGAGGCGACAAGCGGCGCCTCGCGCGCCGCAGCGCGGGGTACGGGATTTTCAAAAGCCTCTGTTCGGGACTTTTCGGTCGCCGCCCGATCGTGTCGCTTTCCCCTTAACAACTATCCTCCTTGCCGCTTAGGCGCACTCCTCCCCCGGGAGGTGTAGCTTGTCGGCGTAATCGGCTGCCAATGAGCGCCTTGCCATGGTGTTGCTTCCCGATTGGTTGCCTTTGGATCCGGCGCTTTAGATACGCCCGCACCCTCCTCTCGTCCCCCGAAAGAAGAGTGGGCCCATCCGTATCATTCGCATGCATGACAGTAGGCACTCCCGTATCCATGCTTCCATGCCCATGCATATGTTTCCGATCTATGATGGCAGAACTAAGAGAGATCCGTGGGGTAAGACATGGAAAAAATATCTACGCCGGAGATTATTTTTATTCCCCCAAAAGCCTTACGTACACGGCTTCCATGCGGCGGTTGATTTTGAACATCGCCGCCTCCATACCGAGCCGCTTCTCCCCCTACGACTGTCCTAATGCCCGCGTCACGTCGTGCCTCCTCGCCCCCTAGGGAGGCTCGACATTCACATGATTGGTCGATTGCTAGCGAGCGCAATGCCATGGCAATGCTTCCTCGCTGACCGCCGCCAGCTCCAAAACCCGCAACCCACCGTTGATCCGGCCGTATCCTCCTCGCCACCGCATGCTTCTGAAATACAAGCCCCACGCCCCAAGTAGGACGGTACTTAGCAATATATGGCCATGTAAAAACATATCGGACGGGTCGAGGGGGAGATCTTGGCGTCGGTAGCGTACACATATTATTTTGAAAAGCCTTCCGCACAAGGCTTTCCCGACAGCCGTTGATCGCGCGGATCGCGACCGTTCGCTCACCCCGCCTAGCCGCGTACCGCATCTTGCCTTACACGGTAAATGGGTTACCAACGCACACCACGTGGAGGTGGGGTGAATGCCGGTGGGTCTGAGAGCCCCCCCTCCCTCTCCCCCCGCCGCCTCTGCGCCGCAGGCGGGAGCCGACAGACACCGTAACAAAATAATTGTTTAATTGCACTCTTATTTTAACACTAAACACTTAAACACTTCTTCGAGTCCTACCTCCTTTCTTTCCGATCTAGTACGTCCTCGAACGGCGTCCCCCCTTCGGTGGTACGCCTCGTCAAGCCGGTCTTCGAGGAGCTCGTCGGTTGCGTTTTGCCTTTCCGCGGTAGGGCTAGCCAAGGGGCTTCCGCGGAAGCGGCTTGGGCGGCGTTGCTTTTATTTCCGCGCTTAGTTTTGCGCCCCATGGCTGATTTCACTTCCGCGGTGCATCTGCCCCCTGACCCAGTCGCTGATTACCGTGACAACCGCTTAGCCCATTGGGCGTCATGAGATCTCGATACATTGTTTTCCGCCGCTCGCGCTCACGCATCCCTTACCAATGGGCGGGCATCGCCACCTACCTCACTTCCGAGGGCCGGTACCGACCCCATCTCCCCTTCGCAACCCCTTCATAACGGCGTCTCGGCCAAGGTCGCCCACCGGGCGGCTAGTCTAGCTGCGGTTGGGGAGTACCGTCGTGCCATGGAGGCCCTAAGCTCCAACTCCGTTGCAAGTGGTCGCGGGGTGCACGAGGAATTATCACGGTTGCACCCACAAGACGATGACGACCTCGCGGACGTGTTGCCGGATCCCTTCTCCCTCCCTCGTGTCAAACTCCGTGCTTCGGAAGTTGATATCATGGAGGTCGTTGCTAGATGCCCTCGAAAGTCTAGTCCTCACGTCGACGGTTGGAGGTTTGAAACTCTTTGCGCGTTGGGTTCCCTTTGCACTCTCACCGGTTTAGCCGAAGCCATCGTGAATGCAGAAGTTCCACCAGGCGTTGCTTCATTCCTCGCCTCTGCCACACTTATCCCGCTAGACAAGCTTGATCCCTAACAACGACGCGCACAAGAGCAAGAACTTCGCAACCAAAAGGGGACGCTGCGCCCGATTGGAATTGGCTCCGTTCTAGTTCGTTTTGCGAATCGCGCGCTTCTAGCCGTAATTGGTGACGGAGTGTCTCAATGGTTGGCTGCTCGGCACCAATTTGGGGTCGGCGTCCGCGGCGGGGCTGAGATCGTACAATTCATGGTTCGAGCCGCGCTTGACGCTTCACCGGACTGGGCGGACATGCAAGGCGACGCATCCAACGCGTTCAACGAGTTCTTGCGGCGTCCCTTGTTTGAGGAGTTGTCAGCAAATCCCGCGCTTCGACCGTTGCTCCGCGTCGCTACTATGTTGTATGGCCGTCCATCTACCTTGTACGTTTACAACTCATCAAATGCTCACGGCCCGGCCATGCGCATCCCGAGTACCCGTGGAGTCCATCAAGGTTGCGTTCTCGGGGCCATGTTCTTCGCAATAGTTGCCTCCCGGGTATACAAACAGTTGGCTGCGATTGCCCCGAACGAATCCGTTGTATGCTGTTATTCTGATGATGGTCACTTCTTGGGACCCCCTGCGTCTCTCGTGGCTATTGGCGACGCTATGCCGGAGGCGTATGCTAGCGTTGGCCTCACAGTAACCATCCGCAAAAACTGTTTGTATTCCCCTTTGGGTGTCGGTGATGCTTTCGATAACTTACCCGACGGCCACATCATGCGGGGAGTAAATGTCTCCACGGAAGGGACGAAAGTATTGGGGGGGCCAATGGGTACATCCAATTTTGCTCGAGACGTGTTCGAAACGGCCTTAAGTAAGTATGAGGCCTACGGCGAACGTCTAAGGGGTCTAGCGGCTCACCGGCACACTCACACTGCGCTTCGTATCCATCAACATTGCAACCGCCGCTTCGGACACTTTGCCCGTACAGTCCCCCGAGGTCTTGGCAGGGGTGAGGGCTACGGTGACACCGTCGTAACGTTCCTCGAGCGCGCTGACAATGCCACCCTATATGTGGCGGCTGAGATATTGGGCCTTCCCGCAGCTAGCCTACCCAGCAACACTCGCTCCGAGATGTCTCTTCCCATACGTTTCGGAGGCATGGGGGTGGGGGATTTGGCTGCCTTGGCGGATGCAGCCCATGTCGGAGCGGCCGGTTTGGCAGTGGGCTCAGCTATTCGTTTCCTTACAACCCAAGACGCTCGCGTGCGCGGGGATTCCTAAGACGGAGTTCCAATGGAGCCGACCATGTATGGACGGTTAGCGAGTGCTATGACCACAGCGGTGTCCCGTAGGCATGGTACACCGGACGGAGACGACGGCGATAACGAACCCATGTGGTCGTTAGAACTCGCTTCGTCGTAGGCGCGCTTGGACGCTGCGTGCGGTTCTCACGCTCTCGCCGAGTCTGAACCCTTGATAACCACAGCCTTAGCGATGCTCCCCCCGAAACGTCCAACGGTGGCTCGCGCCGGCTGCGTTGCCGAAGCCCGATCAAACAACGAGCAGATTGCCCAGTCCCTTGATGGCCTACCCTCGCTCGTCCCTCTTTCTGCGTTTGCCACGGACATCTTTCCAAAGCTACAAGCCGACATCAGTGAGCGCGTCAACTTGCTTCGCTTCGCGAAGCTCGCTCCCACGTTTTCCAACAGCGCTCGGCCGGAGTCTAGGCGTTTTCTATCTCGTCTCGGCCACGGGGCCCTTGCGTTTTTGGCTTCGGATTCGCCTACTTCGGGTCGCCTGGGCGAGCTCCGTGACAAGTTCCCTGAGCACTACGACGCAGTTTTCCGCGTCGCGGTCTGTCGCATCTTCGGCCTACCCTCATCCCGCATCCTCTCTTCTCTACGCTCCCCCACTGCTTGTGCTTCTTGCCATCTCTCGGTTCAAGCTATGCGGGGTGCATTCTCGTCGGCGGGTGTTGACATGTCGGATGATGCGTGGGCCACTGCTTTTGCGGACCATTTGGCTCGTTGCGGCGGAGATGCTTCGGTCCACACCGCTCATTCTTGGTTAGTGACGGCCCTTGCGGAAATCATCTCCGAGGTTCGTGGCGCACTCGGGGTTGGCGTCGAGGTTCTCACAGATCCCACGATGTTAGTTCAACTCCCCAATGGCAACGACGGTCTCCCCGCGGATGTGGGTGTCATGCACTATCACGGCATCCGAGGCTCAAAACTTGCCCTTGCTGCCGTGGTTTCCGGTTTGTTCGGCGTGTCTAGCCCCCCGTCACCCGAAGTCGCTCTCCGCCATGCTGAGAAGACCAAGTTCGAGAAGTACTCGGAGGGGTTGAGGAGTCGCCCCGACATCCGCTTCATTCCCTTTGCAGTCACGGAATTTGGTACTCTTGGCGGCCACGCCACGGCTTTCTTGACGGAGCTAGCCAAGCATGCAGCCGCATCTAAAGGGATGCACGTGGGCAAGTTGTTGGCCTCCTGGCGTCGAAAGGTCTCTCTCGCCGTCCATGTTGCTCACGCGGACAACGTCTTGCGCGGTTTGTCCGCCGCTGCGGACGGCACGGAGGTCGCTTCTTCCTCGGCTGGGATGCCTTCTCCAGCCACGGCGCTCTTCACCCGCGCCATGGGCCGCAAGCGTCCCCGTGCTTCCTCGAGCGGCGCGTGAGGCGCCGCTTGTCGCCTCCACGTGTTGCATTCTCGGCGTGGCTTAAGAGTTTCCTTAGTTTAATCTGCTAGGTTTGTGCACAATGTAGTGCTTTCCTTTTGCTGTGCTTTGGATTCCGTGATCCTCTTGTCACTCTTGCCCTCTTGTTTCCCCTCCCACTTTCCCTGTCCGTGCTAATCTGGTTCTTCTTGTAAGCAATGTATTATTATCGCGGACGAGCTCAAGTCAAGTAATATCTGACAAGGGCCTTACCCCAGCGTTCTGATGGATGAGGGCGCCAAACAAAAAAAAAGGCCTTACCCCAGCGTTCTGATATGATGTGCATCTATCTACAGTGGAATGCCGGTACCTGTACCTGTACGTGCGCCGCACAAGGAAGTACAGTATGGTCGGCGACAAATGGTCGGCCGGCGGCAGTAGCACGCGCTGTCGGCTGTGACAGCGACGGCATATAATCCTTATCGGAACCGACGGAGACCTCACTGACGCGCCTCCATCCCACTAGCCGCTATTTGCCTGCGTGCCACAGGGATTGGTTTTTAGTCGGCCAGAGGTGCTTATTATATCTCGTTGCTCTTAGTTTTTTATTAGTCTCTGTCGGTGCTCGCCTGTCAACCAACCCGGCACACGAGACTGTGTGTGTGTGTGCCTCGGAAAGGACAGCATGGCCAAGGGAGCGAAAAAGAAGGCGAGGCGGCGCGCAGCGGCCATGGACTTTGAGGGAGCCCCGCAGCTGGCGGCAAAACCCGGTATCTTACTATTATCACTGTATTTTTACTAGGGGCTCGGCTGTCACTTGAACTAGTGGTGGGCAGTCCTGTATTTCCCCGATACTCAATGTTCTGTGCCTGTCGCCGTATTCAGCGGCAATGGACACCGACGATGCCGTCGTGGCGCCGAAGCCCAAGCCGCCTGCTTCCACTATATCCAAAGACAAGTACGTACTTAGTCGAAGCAAGCTCGTATGATGTAATGGGAAGCCAGCTATCGTGATAGCAGGAGGTAACTCCCTCGACTCTACCAGGCTGTCTTTAAGCGTGTGTCCAACTCGTATCGTAGGTTGCACGTTCAGAAGCGCGGACAGAAGCTGAAGATTCAGCAGAAACGAAAGGTTTGCCCATTTTCCAGTATTTCTTTCGTATTGCATTTTTTCGAGCTGAAAAACATGCAAATTCTGCAACTCTCGCATACCCAGTCTATCGTCAGCGAAACATATGACGTGAAACGGTTTTAACATTCGGGAGACCATTAATTTGCGTTTGTAGCGTATCGCACGACTACGTCGCCCTCCCGGTACAGACCGTCCTGCCCAAACAGCCACACCTTACGCCCTCAGCTTTATTATATTGTGACACACTCACACACACACACACGCACACGCACACACACACACACACACACACACACACACACGCATACGCACGCACGCACGCACACACACACACACACACACACACACACACACACACACACACACACACACACACACAAATTCCATGTTAAAGACAACAGGCATTTTGACATGCAAGCCATACCGGGCTGCATTCGGCTTACCAACGTGCGCAGGACCGACTATAGAGTGTGTTTTTGTGTTTGTGGTAAGTGAAGAGAGGGGGCTTGTATGTGCATGTGCGTTTGCGTGACAAAGAGGCGTGATATAACCAGAGGTTGTGTGTGTGTGTGTGTGTGTGTGTGTGTGTGTGTGTGTGTGTGTGTGTGTGTGTGTGTGTGTGTGTGTATGTATGTGCACGTGTGTGTGCATGAGAGATTGGCATAGCGTGTGTGTTTGTGTGTGTGTGTGTGCGCGCGCGCTCGCGTGTGGGTGCGTAATTATGTGTGTGGTAGGGGAGGTGTGTGTGCGTGTATGTGATAGGTGAAGAGAGAGAGTACGTGTGTACGTGTGCGTGCATGTGCGTGTGTGTGTGCGTGCGTGGTGGAGGCGTGTTGATGAGGGAGAAAACGAGAGACAGTGTGGAAGAGCGTGTGTGATTGTGCTTGCGATAGGTGTGCGTGTGCATGAGAGTGATATAGCGTGTGTGTGTGTGTGTGTGTGTGTGTGTGTGTGTGTGTGTGTGATGGATGAAGAGGGAGTGCGTGTGTGTGTGTGTGTAGGGTGATTGTGTATGCGTGAGATAGAGGCGTTTTGATGAGAGAGATGACGAGAGGCTGTGTGCGAGAGTGTCTGATTACTTGTTGTATGTGGACGTGAGATTGACATTGTGTATGCGCGTGCGTAAGTGTGTGTGTGCGCGCGTGGGGGTGGGAGAGAGAGAGTGTGAGCGAGGGTGTGTGTGACCAGGTGCTACCTGTGAGGGCGATTGTGAGAGGGGCAGATATCATTGTGTGCGTTTGGCGCGTTCGAGAAAGTGTGTTCATTTGTGTTGGGGGGGGAGAGAGCGAGAGAGTGAGCGCATATGTGACAGTAAGGGAGTGAGCGACACATGTCCGAGGAATTGATTACTGCGCAATGGTATAGTATATCGCCATAAGTGTGGTAGGGTAGTATGGTCGTCGCTGCAGATAGTCGCGAGGAGGGGGGCACGCGCGGTATGAAGGCAAATTTAGAATAGTGACGTTTTGCAGACCTGCGAACACAAATTTGTTATGTTATTTGGATTCGGGAAACATGCAAGTATCGAACAAGCAGAAATGCATTGGGGAAGCACTGCCGTGAGCCTGCAGCTCAAGTACATATTACAGTACTTACAGATACATCACATGCAGCATGACGTGCGTAACATGCTTACATGGTAATACAATATAGTACAATACAGTGCACTTTAGTTCGGCAGGCCTTTGTTTGAGCACATTATGAGTGTCAATTATATTCATACGTTTATGTGTTTTATTTATCACGCGTGCGATTTGTGTTTGCGCCACCCATGCCGCCCTTGTTTGTGTTTTTCCCTGACACCGTACTTTGCAAATGAACTGTTTCAGAAAGCATTGCTTCAAAAGGCGCTGGCGCATGCTGAGAAGACGGAAACGAGAGTGCAAAAGTTGACGAAAAAGGTTCACACGAAGACGGTGTTGAAGACTCTATATTGAGGATCATGCGCCCGCCCACCATTTACTAGGACAGGCGCAGTGGAAATGTGAAGTGGGAACATGACGTGTCAATAAAAAGCTGTTGGCGTGCTCGAGGGTGCGTTGGGCTCTGACGTTGGCATTGTAGGGCTGTAAATCTTTGAGTGACTATTGATTGACGAGGCGATGGTTCGGGGTCTCTTGTCGAGGGGTCCGGAAGCCCACAAAGTGCGCATGAAATGGATTATTTTGGAACGTGAATGCAGGATTGCCAATGATGGGTGCACTACTTTGGCTACATCTATATAACATTGAGGATGCGTCCAAAGTTGCGGAGACAGTGGAAGAGTGATGTTCCAAAGCAATTATGCGCCACGCGCAACGGATATGGTATCATAGTCGGCCATATGCCACTTTAGATATATGTTTTAGTCATTTTTGTGCTCCTTCCTTATTGTTCCCTCTTTATCACCCTCACCCTCTTCCTCCAACATCTCACGCCCCCTTGCATCAGCACATGATGCAATGCAGTCAGCCCCTCGAGAGCGGTATGCTGTAATATGCAACCCGCACCCGTCCGCATTTTTATTCTGATGTGCCCCTCACCTCCGCAGCGCATCTTTCATGTTAAAATGATTCTTATCGTTTGACTTTCATCACTATCTATTTCAATCATAATTATGAAATACGGAAATTGGCAAATGGTGATACTCATCATGAGTATCACCGACACAAATCTCTATGCACGTGTTAAACATGCACTACAGTTATATATGCGATACTCCACAAAAGTCCGGACATTCGTTATGTTATCCATGAGCTAGTCAATAACCCGCGCCCCTCTCACCACGTCAAGCACGACGACACCCGAGTACCACCAATGTGTAAGAGATTCGGGAAGCAACTAGTTAGCCGTCATTTGGTATGTTATACCTGAGCTTAGGTTAGACGTGAGCTTCAAGCGAGTAATTTTGTCGGTGGAGTTTGTCGAATTAAGCCCATAAATGCCATGAATTTTTCTGAAATACAGACGTCGTTTTGAGCACAAAGGTGCATGGTGCTCATGGGGCCACTTAGCTCTACTTTTTTGGACTTGTTGGAGGGGGTCTGGGAGGCGTGGGTGTTGTGTTCAATGCTCGAGGTTTGGTTTGCGGATGGGTGAATGAAGCATGGGAGTTCAGATCGCAGGTACGGGCGATGTGCTTGGAAAACAAGCGAGTAATCAAACCATGCATGATGCGGGGTTGCATTAGTAGTGCACGCTTTAAATGGGTGAGGGCGATTGGCTTTAGCGAGGGGCGAGTATGAAAGGTGGGGGTTCATCTTGGGCCGTCACACGCCTAGATACCAAGATCGGAGTCACCGGGTTTTGAACCAATGTGGAAGGTGGGGGTTCATATTGGGCCGTCACACAACTGGTTACCAAGATCGGACTCACCGGGTTTCGAACCCGGGACCTTTCGCGTACTAGGCGTGGGCTTTACCGGCGCAGCGGAAAAAATGGGTGATCTCGTAGTGGCTTCTCACCACTAAGTTCTAATCACGACATTACGACAGCCCCCTCCAGACTCTCCCCGGACCGCAGCCCGGCTCCGAAATCAATGTGGAAGGTGGGGGTTCATCTTCAGCCGTCACACGCCTAGATACCAAGATCGGACTCACCGGGTTTCGAACCAATGTGGAAGGTGGGGGATCATCTTTGGCCGTCGTACGGCTAGTACGCGAAAGGTCGCGGGTTCGAAACCCGGTGATTCTGATCTTGGTATTGGAATTGAAATTGAAATTGTTTACAACATGTACCGTATGCGCCGGTTTACACCAAATACCGTATGCGCCGGTTGTTGTCTGTGGGCCCTCCCAACTATGCCATACAAGGAACTTACAAGTCCGTTAACCACATAAATCCAACCTCTCCAAGGGTGTTCGGAGGGTTTTACTCCCCCCCGGGGAGTGTGCGAGACGAGGTGAAGCAGCATGCAATCAGGGGCGTGCGAGGGTATACTGTGTGGATACGCGGCGAGAGGTTGTGCGGGATTTGATGTAGCCATTGGACGGTATGCGTGTGGAGTTGTGCAAGGATGCGAGCCGTGTCGAGTCGTGCTTTGGAGATGAGTTTGTCTGGAGGGTTAGTGCGGGCGGTAAGTAGGGAGGTGAGACTTGTGATGGTGGATGAGTGCGGTGTACCCGTGCGGCTCATCACGATGGGGAGGATGTCTGCATCTGTACCTGGCCAATGGCTGCGGATGGCGTTTGCAAGGGGTGGGTATTTGGCACGTATGAGATGAGCTTTTTGTGAGAGGTTGTGGTCCGTGCAGTACTTCCATTACCCTATCTGAATCTTTTTTATGGATGAGTATCGGCGGCGAACATTTGTGTGACCGACGAATCGAGGTTCGAGGAGGCGGATAAAGTCGGGTTTGTGCGCGGGGGGTCGTAGCGCGGGGGGGAGAATCTCGGGGGGGAGGATAGCGGGGCACGAGGTTAGGGAGTCGGGCGAGAGACCTTCGTCAACAACAATGAGGCGGGTGGGCATGTGGGTGGGGTGAGGTGGATGGCAGTCAAGAGGGGTGTGGGTTGGTGAGGGTGAAGTGAAAGATTTGATGGGTTTATTAACCGAAGTCTGCAGTGATTGTCTCCCAACGTCCTCCGTTATGTCGTTCCAGTAGGGAGAGTATGAGTTGTAGCGCGCTGTTGTGGCGGTCCTGTCTTAGGCCAGACATGGTTGGACAGTTACCGGCCATGTGGCCGTTGCTAGTAAATTGGCCACACATGGGGCGACGCAGGGTGGGGTTGTGTGTAAGCAGGCGGGTGTTGTGGACACCCCACCTGAATTCTTGCTTGTGGGTGAATTGGATGTTGGTGAGTGTGGTCAGTGGTGTGTTTTTTGTGGAGAGAGAAGTCGGCGCCGTCCTCCGCGGCGCGGGCGAGGAGGGCACCGTGTTTGGATGTTTGTGAGAGGGGTGTGTGTGTGTGTTTGGTGCAGTGTAGTACCACCCACTCCGGCACACACCGTGTAGTTTCATGGTGCCGAAGTGGGTGGTTCATGGTTTGGCGCTCGAAGGAAGTTGACGAAGGTTAGGGTCATCTTGCAGACGTAGAACGGGGATTGTGACCACCCGATAGGTAGGCATGCGAGTCGGTAGGGTTGTCCGCGCACGTGAACATTGAGGTAGTCGCGGGGTGGGTGGTTGTCTCCGTGTAGTTTCATGGTGCCGGAGTGGGTGATTCCGGGTTTGGCGCTCGAAGGAAGTTGACGAAGGTTAGGGTCATCTTGCAAACGTAGAACGGAGATTGTGACCACCCCATAGGTAGGCATGCGAGTCGGTAGGGTTGTCCGCGCACGTGAACATTGAAGTAGTCACGGGGTGGGTGGTTGTTTTTGAACGGAAAAGAAACTCCCTCCATGATCCGATGTAGGATTTCTACGCTCGCGCCGATTTTCTCCCACTCATGCTAGCTCCATCTCACACGATGTCGAATGTAGTCGGAGGTTGGGCTGCAGGAATCGGCGCGGCGTAGCGCACCATCATCAATGTGACTATGGTTCGGGCATCTTATCTTGACGTATCTGGTCCTCCTCTCGTTTGTCGCGCTTCTCCTCCACCTCATGGACATTGGCCTTAAGACTATTGTTCGGCCGCGGGTTAAGTTTGTCGGGGTTGCCTCCTTCGCCTCGGCGGGGCGACGCTTGCTTAAATGTTTGGGAGGCTTGAGCTTTTGCGGCAGCGTGGAGACGAACTTCGATCCGTTTGTCTTTCATACCTTCGAGGAGTCCGCCGACGCCGTTGGTGCTTCGGTCGGCCGCTTGTCTTGAAGGTGGGGTTCATCTTGGGCTGTCACACGCCTACACAACAAGATCGGACTCACCGGGAATCGAACCAACGGCCTTCTGCGTATTTGGCGTGCGATGCACCCATGCATAGGAAAAGAGTGGATGTCGCTTAGTGAACTTATTGTCACTCATTTCTAATTCACGACATTACCACGCCCCTCCCCCCCCCCCCCCCCTGGACTCTCCCCGGAAAGCCGCCCGGCTCCGAAGCCAATTTGGAAGGCGGGTTTATCTTGGGCCGTCACACACGCCTACATACCAAAATCAAAATCACCGGGTATCGAACCCGCGACCTCTTGCGTATTTGGCGTGCGCTTCACCGACGTATCGGAAAAGGATGGATGTCGCTTAGTGGCCTTCTTGCCAATAAGTTCTAGTTTACGACACTCGGGTTTCGAAGAACCGGGAGTAGACGAGGCGCTGGGCTGCTTTCTCCCGCGAGGGCCTTCTTGCGCTTAAATCGTCGAATATAGGTAAATCTCGACTCGACGGCTTGCGTTACCGATTGTGTGTCGGAATGGCCGCGTGGTGAATGTTCCATGCGTGGGCTCTTCCCGCTGCGGTAGCGGTAGTCGAACTATTCATCGCCATAGTTGTTTCGAGCGCCGCGTCCGCGGCTGCAGAATGAACCCCATAGCACGTTAGGTGTTGATGCTCGTCATGGGAGGAAATTCAGTTTTACTTTATTGGGAATATTTTGTCTCGTCGTGTCGAGGCGTCCACAGTCCCGAGTCAGATGCGTTTGATGGTGGTAAAGTGTAATTGAACGCTCTAGGGAGTAGGTCAATCCATACGCGCGGGTTGATGTACGCGGTCTTTGTAGAATTCGCAAATGCAAGCGTGGTGAGCTCGTCCACGCTCCCCCCTCAGATACGGCGTCGGCCAGTATTGAAGAAATGTCATGTTGCTTGTTAGAGGCTGCTGGTATTGCATGATCACCGTCTACGATCATGAGTAGCTGGTTAAAAGGAATAAACATGTTTTCAAATTGCATTGCAAATGTCATGTTGCGTGTTAGAGGCTGCCGGTTTTGCATGATCACCGTCTACGATCATGAGTAGCTGGTTAAAAGGAATAAACATGTTTTCAAATTGCATTGCAAATGGGGGCGCCCCCGATGTCGCCGTTGTCGTCCCCTATTGGGCACATTGTTAAACCGTGCACACACGATCAATAAGGAAGGTAACTAACGCATACGTAGTTACAATCACAGTCATGCAAAGGGACAGTCACAGAGACAATCAGCCCGAGGCGTGGTGTCGGGACAACAAAAGTGTTAGAGCTGAAGCCTAGCGACAGCTCTGTACCAGTACAAACAGGTTATCGGTATGTCCGATCTAGACATGTACTAATCATATCTAGAATAGCTTACAGTAGCTATCTGCAACTAATAACTATAAGGTATTACTTACAACACTCCCCCTGAAGGTAGCTACGGGATGAAGCGTTGCATTGGGTCTTGTCCTCCAAGGATTGCACTTCGGAGTCTTGTGAGTGCTGGTCCTGGGAGGGGCTTGGTGAACATGTCAGCCACCATAAGGTCAGTGGGGAGGTACCTCAACTTGATGGTTCCCTGCTCCACGTGGTCCTTGAGGAAGTGCCATTCCAGACCGATGTGCTTGGTCTTCTCGCTGACCAAGGCGTTCTGGGAGTACGCGATGGCGCTTTGGTTGTCCTCCCAAGTGGTGGTGGTTTCGGTGACGGGGGCGTTAAAGATCACCCCCATAAGTTGCCGCAGGTGGAGTCCCTCCTTGGTGGCATCCGCCGCAGAGTAGTACTCGGCTTCACACGTGGATTGGGCCACACATGTCTGTTGTTTGGACTTGTAACTGATGGGCCCGCGTCCAAGTGTGAAGTGATAGCCCGAACGGGACTTGCGGGTGCTGCTGTCGTTTGCCCAGTCAGCGTCGGCAAAGCTTGTGAGTTGGAGACTGTGGTCCGTGCCCCCCCCCCCAACGTCAAGCGCATGTCGATGGTGCCATGGAGGTATTGAAGGACCTTCTTCAGAGCCTGCAGGCTGGCGTCCGTGGGGGAAGCTTGGGCTGAGCCGAGGATGCTCAACGCCGTGGAGACATCGGGGCGCGTGCATACGGCCGCGTACTGGAAACTGCCCAAGAGGCTTGGGTAAACATCCTTGGCCACGCCGGTGAGATAGGGTGAGGACATGTGCGCGAGGCCGGCGAGGAAGCCAGGGTCCATGGGAAGGGACGACGGTTTAGCGTCGGTCATGTTGTACTTGGCGAGGATGTCGCGCAAGTACTTGGATTGGTCCAAGGAGATGGTGCGTGCCGAGCGGTCACGGGTGATGTGCATGCCGAGTAATTGGGAGAGGTCGCCGAGGTCCTTGATCTTGAACCGTTCTCCGAGCTTGGCCTTGAACGATGCAAGCCATGCGGTATCATTGCCGGCTGCAGAGATGTCATCCACGTACAATGCGATCATGGCGAAGACGTGGCCGGTGCGGAAGATGTAGATGCAAGGGTCAGAAACGCAATGTTGCCACCCATTGTCGATGAGCCATACACGGAGGAGAATGTTGAACTCGCGGGGGGGCTGCTTCAGGCCGTATAGGCAGCGCCTGAGGTGACACACTTTGGACGTGCCATCGATGAAGCCGAGGGGCTGGCGGATGTACACGTCTTACTTAATAGGTGCGTAGAGAAACGCAGTGTCGATGTCAAGTTGGCGAAGCTCAAGGTCACGGGCGGCTGCGATGGTCATGAAGAGTGGCAGGCTGGCCATGCGGATGACAAGAGAGAACGTCTCAGTGTAATCTAGTCCAACGCGTTGGCTGCACCCTTTGGCGACAAACCGCGCTTTGAAGCGGGAGACGTCACCGGCGGTGTTAGACTTGACTTTGTAGATCCACATGATGTTAACTACCATGCGACCCGGGGGAAGGTCAACGAGTTCCCAAGTGCCATTGTCCATGAGGGAGGAGTACTCCTGCTGCATAGCGGCTTGCCACTGGGGGGCCCGGGCGCTGTCCAAGGCAGCGCGGTACGATTTCGGTTTCACACACTCCCGGGCGGACATGAGGGCGACGACAGGAGGCGATGTGCCGGCAGGTGTGTGAGGGGGACCAGTGATAAGGTCGGGAACGTGAGGGTGTTCGAAGATGTCCTCTTTGGCTTTGCACTTTAGGGTCACAGCACGCCGTCACGAGGGTCGGGGGGTAGTCGGATACGTGGGCAACCATTTCGCCGCAGCGTAGGGGATGAGAACGGAGCCGAGCTTGGCGAGGGGCTGCATGAGGGGGCATGGGGTCCGACAATGGTATGTCGATGGGGTGGGAGTGGGGTGAGGTGGCCGGTGCGTCATCCGAAGGGTTGGTGATGGTCGAGTCGACGGAGAGTTGTGCGCCGAAGCCCGGGGTGTCTTCCTGAAAGACAAGATGGACGGAAGCGGTGATGCGGCGTGTTTCCGGGTTGCAAACGCGGTACCCGGGCGCGTTAGTGGGGTAGCCGACCATGACGCCACGAAACGCCTTTTCACTGAGTTTTCGACGCAGTTTGTCGGGCACCTTGGCGAAGACGGCGCACCCGAAGACGCGGAACTTCGAGGCGTCAGGCACATACGACGTGAGGAGGGTGAGTGGGATGCCACCAGTGGGGCCGACTGAGCGATTGTACGTGCGGTTGCGGAGGTACACAACAGTGCTGACAGCGCATGACCACATGGAGTTGGGAACAACCATACTGTGGAGCATCGCCGAGGCATTGTCCCGGATAGTGCGCCAAGGACGTTCGGCTTTGCCGAGCATGTGGTGGGCGTATGGGGCAGGGAACTAGACCCCGACGCCGAGCTGTGCGCACATGTGACGGGTTGTTGCAGCCTCAAAGACAAAGTCCGATTCACATTTTATGATTGGTGCAAACGCGCTCGATTGGGAGTGGTAAAGTGCATGCATGTGCTTGATGTCCAGGAGGATGGTTTCCAACTCCGAGCACGCATCGTTTTTGGACTTGAGGAACCGCACCCACATGTAATGGGTGTGGTGGTCAGTGACTAGCAAACAGTAGCGGAGGCCATGTGGGGAGGGGACGTTAACCGGTCCCCATAGGTCAGAGGATAGGTTGAGGAGGGGACGGGAAGGTTTCGCGCATGCAGCGGTGTTGCGCGGTGCAGCCGTGGCCTTGTGTAACAAGCATGAGTCGCAAGAGACATTGTTTACATAGCTGGTTAACGCAGGGCTAGTCGGAACACCGTGCGTGTGCTGGGCTCGCAGGCTTTGCATGTTTAGGTGTCCAAACCGACGGTGCCACAATATAGGGTCGCATTGGGCAGCGAGGGCAACACTAGGGGAGGGATAATTCACTGTCATTGCGGAGGTACTGGGGGGGGGGGGGCTCTGGCTGGTGGGGGAGGAGGTAGAGTCCGTTTCCGGAGGGCTCTAGCACACCCATTCCTATGGGAACCACAAGCAGACCAGTGTCAGAGTCAGAGGGGAAGATGAATATACAGCCGCTATGGGTCTGCATCCAGCTGACCCTAAGTAATCGGCCGATGCGCTGAGCAGAGCGAGAGGACAAGTCAGGGGTGTGCAACGCATGGACATTGCGGTGAATAAGCAAGCCAGTGGCAAGTCGGACTGAAATCCGGACGGAGTCACTGCCCTTGACGTAAACACCAACCCCTCCAACACGCGACGGAGCGGAGGGGGGTGTGAATCGTACGAAGTCGCCTTTAAACGCGGTGAGGTTGATCGAGCAGGCGGAATTGACTACCCAATACTGTGAGAGGTTACGACCGGGGGTTAGGGAAGAGGAGAAGGCTACGGAGGTGAAAGGCACACTCACCTCGGTGTCATCGTATTCATCCGTGCACTCCTCGAGGGTGGGCAAACTGTCAGAGTCATCGGCGGGGACGTCGCTCAGCACAGCGGCGTGCGCAGAGTGAGAGCCACAAGGGGTGCCGTACTTCTGAATGATCATTTTGCGCTTCGCGAGTGTCCACCGCAAGGGAGCGTCATCCGGGGCAGTGCAGGAGGACAAGATGTGGTCCGGGCTGCCGCAAGCGGTACACTTGGTGGGTAGGACGCGACCACCGCGAGGCACACGTGGAGGGTGGCCTCGACCGCTGTGTGAACCGCGGCCAGCAGCAACAAAGACGGAGATGGGAGGCGGTGAGGTGTGGGGAGCTGTTGCGGCCGGGGCGTCGTCCTCGTCCATATTGTGCGCCAGGTGGAGGATGCTGGCCATCACGTCATCAACGGACAACAGGTAGTCTATGTCGAACGCATTGATGACGCATTGTTTGGCCTGACCGTGTAGGCCATTGCTGGAAATACCGCGCAACATGAGGAGACCGAGGTTGTGGGGGTGAATGGCAGCGGAACCATCAACCATCTGACATGTCTCGTTGTAGTCGTCGAACGTCTGTCGCGTGTAGTGGACATAGTCACTGAGTGCCTGTCCGGGGCGTTGTCTGACCATCAAGTTGTCCAGCAGAGACACGGAGCGAGCAAAGGACCGATTGTCGAGACGTTCACACAGAAGGTCCCACGCTGCAGCTGCGCAGTCAAGACGTGTTGGAGAGACGCACTTCATCGCCTGGTCGGCGCGTGGGTCCGCGCTAGCTGCATGAAGTAGCAGGGTGTAGGCGTAGTGTTGCGCTGGTTCGTCTAACATGACGCCCGAGTCGCGGAGGGCAAGATGTGGGATGAGGTAAGTGGCCTTGATGGAGAGGAAATTAAGGAAGTTCCACTTCCACTGCTTGAAGTCCGTGGTGGGCCCCATGGTAGGGACCGACATCTTCATGGACCGGTTGAGGGCGTCCTTGTCGAAACCGGTGGCCTCGTGGGCCGCGCGGCCGATGACCACCGGGTCAATGGTGGGGCGACGGCAGCCACGGGTGGTGTGCCCACCACGGTGTGTAGGATGCGAATGCCGGCCAGGAAAGGGAGGCGGTGGTCCACCGGAGAAGGGAGAAGGTGGGCCGCCGGGGAAAGGAGAGTGGCCGGCCATTGTAGGCGGCGGGCCGTACGGGTGCGGGTGGCCACGGGAGGCGGGGACGCGGGGCGGCGGTGCCTCCGGGAAAAAGGTCCGGGATCCGGGAGGGCATACCCTGCAGGAGGGTACGGAGGAGGTGGTGGGAGGTGTTCCGCGGGCAGTCCGTGAGGCTGTGGTGCGGTGTGCGCATCGTGGCGGCGGTGTGCGACATGGGGGTCGCCAAGTGAAGTTGCAGCGAAAGCAGCATCGTGGGCCGGCTGCGCGTCCAGCCGAGTGCCGGGAAAGGGAGATGCGTGCGTTGGGGGGTCGGAGGCAAGGAGGTTTAGAGAGTGGTTATCGCGATGGAGGTCGAGCTGCGCGTCGCGACGACGCACAGCGAAAGAGGGGTCCGCATGGGCAGCAACAGCAGTAGCAACAACATCATCGGCGGACCGAGCGTCCAAGCGGGCGTTTATGAGCTCCATTTGCTGCATGTGGAGTGCGAGGGTAGCAGGGGTGGGACTGACAGAGCTCTGCGGAGAGCCGAGGTCAGGGGAAGCAGGAGGCGAATCGGGTGGATAGTCGACATAGCGAGTTTTCGGCGCCATTTCGACAGAGGGCGAAAAGGAAGAGTTGGAAAAACAGGCAGCGGTTAAAACCGCTAGCCGGACGTGTGCCTAACAGTGGTTTCAGAGAGACGGCATGATGCCCGCCGACCCCTCGGCCTGATGCCCCGGGGTGTCTCAAAGCACCTTTTCTGTGTCCTCCACCTAGTGTGGGGCACAAGTCAGGGCCACGGCCAGTGCAGGTGGGACGATGCGGTGGCGGCTAAGTCGCTACGATAATATATTAATTAATATGTTAATCTAAGGCTGTCGTGCACTATGTGTATGCGTATTCACCCGATAGTGCGCCCCCCCCCCCCCCCCCCCCCCCCCCCCCCCCCCCCGTCTCCAGCTTGGACATGTATGCACCCTGTCCACACACGACGAGTGCGGCGGTGTGGGTGGCTGTCTAGCTTCCTCGAGCGGCCGACTTAGGTGGGATGGAGGGTGGGTTTTTTAAAGCGCTGATTATACTGGCGATACCGCCGACTACAAGGTGAAAGTACTAAGTATCTATGTAAACTTGCCTTCTGCGGGAGAGGTGGCGATCGCAGCTCGCCGAACCAGGTTGTCGCATGTGAGTGACGTGAGGCGGAGGCCCATAACTTGTTAAACCGTGCACACACGATCTGCAAGGAAGGTAACTAACGCATACGTAGTTACAGTCACAGTCACGCAAAGGGACAGTCACAGAGACAACCAACCCGAGGCGTGGTGTCGGGACAACAGAAGTGTTAGAGCTGAAGCCTAGCGACAGCTCTGTACCAGTACAAACAGGTTATCGGTATGTCCGATCTAGACATGTACTAATCATATCTAGAATAGCTTACAGTAGCTATCTGCAACTAATAACTATAAGGTATTACTTACAACACACATGTCTTATGGTATATTGTTTTCCATAAGTACCGTGTGAGCTGTTTCAATAGTAACTACATGCACCTTGTCCTAGTGGAGATATTCACCTTGCTACGCTTCGAGAGTCTAGATGCCGTTGCGTGAGTTTGGTCGCGCAAAGGAAGAAGGTGGGCGACCTATGTGTTGCGCCATCATATCGGTGCGTCATATAGGTGTAACGCATGTCTCTGTTTTGCCATTGGGACATGCATTATATGCTAATGGTTAGAATTTGTAACGTCGTGGCAACGCCCGACCATTCTCGTTCCCAATGTAATTTTTTACACCTCTCTATAATATCAATACGACCAATAAAGAGGAGCGTACCCCACGGGCTTATTAGGCCTCTTTCGTGGGTTTTTTTTTCTCCTTTTTCTTTTTTGCTCGGTGGTTTCCACTTTTTTCTTATAAGATAGTTTGAGTTATAAAATAAGTTTTATCAGTCTTGACTCTTAAGTCTTATATGAGAAATTTCGAGTTTTTTTGCTTGGTGGCCTCCACTGCTTTTTCTTGGAAGAAGTTTTTTCTAGTTATTATACACGGACGAGTGTACCCGTACTACTACATTAGTGCATGATGACAGCCTTATATTGTAAATATATTAGAGGAGTGTATGATATCATGCACCTGTGCTCAGCCGCGCTGCGGCGGAATCAGCAGTTGCGGCCGGCGGCAGGAATATCGCATACACGATGAATTACATCAAATATATCGCTGATGATGAAAATATAAGCGCAGCTGCTCGCCACTGCCCCCATTTCACCCTCCCGAACTCTGCTTCTCACCCACCAAGTTTCGGCCCGACACGAGCGAGCGCAGCACGTAAGTTGCAGCGCAGTCTTCCCAAACTGAGGATTCAGAGTTCATTCAACCATGAAAAAATACAGCGTGACTTTGAAACTTTACTTCTAGCAAGCTCTCGTATACGGTGCAAACTGCTGAACCAACGCCGCATTGGCCGAGGAGCCATAGGATAGGAAGCCAACATTCAGGCGGCGGATGCCTCGTATTTGCTCATTTGCGCGAACTTGACTGAGGAGATATCTAGCGCAAGGCCGCTTATTCATTTTCATACCTGCACGCAGCTGACAAATCTGGCACCATTCCTGGGTGTCCACAGGGGGTCTGGACACTGAAGCCTGCAAGTGCTGTATCGGAAAGTCGGCGGCCAAAATATACTACTCTAACGGCGATATTCGACAGCCATGTTGTCCGTTGCCCGTGGTGGTGAGGAAGCCAGGCGCGGCACTCTCTGGTTTGCGTGCACACACAAATCTACGAGGGTCTGCACCGCACAGAACACTAGACCGGTCTGGTAACTTTTTTAGTGATTCTCTCAGCGAGAATAGCGTGCACGCCCATTTCTATTACCTGACCTTGACGCGAGCGACCGTCGTCGCAGGCCGCCTGATCGTCAGCCCGGGATCTGCCGCCACCCGACCCTGCCGTCGGGCTGCCCGCAGCGCGATAAGATGTGTCGCAAACGGTGACAGCAATAAGGAGCCCAGCGACAGAGATGCTCTTCTCAAGTCTCTAGGACGTAAGCCTACAAAGTTTAAGACATTTAAGCTTGGCTGCTGCTGCGTGTGTCGTCCTCAACTCGCGTTGTCCATCTGTGGTGCGGCCGGTGATCGTTTCGAAGTATTCTACTGACATTTTTTGTGGGATGGTGTATTAGAAATTTCAAAGACCACGGGACGGACCGCCAACTCGAACAACGTCGTGCTTGGCGGCGATACGTCTGTTGAAAGTTGGAAAGAGCTGGACGAGAAGGTGAACGAGTACCCGTGCCAGAGGAGCTTCAAGTGCGTTGGTGTGGCGGAGGATGGGTTCCGGGACCAGATGGTGCTCTGCGTCGAGGATGTCATAGGGACACAGGTCCACCCAGAAAGCATCAACATTCGACCGTCTAGCAAAGGCAATTACATATCCGTGCAGATCGGGCCGGTGATCGTTAAAACTCCCGACCAGGTGCTGGCGATATTCGCCAACATGAAACGGGACGACCGCCTCAAGTGGGTGATGTAGGTCATCATCACGCCAGCCTCAAGAGAGGGGTAATGTGACTGTGCCCTCCATTTGCCAGACTCCCATAGTGAGGCAGTAAGCAAGGCAATGCACCCCGAGCCAATGTGATGAACAGACGGTGCCACGAGGAGTGAATAGGATTTTCATGCAATGGGAAAGGGTTAACAGGATCCGATAGATTGACACTATGTATTGTCATTCATACGTTGTGCTCCTTTTTCTCTGATAGGCTCATGCGCATAAACTCTTCCTTACTTCATGCTGGATCTTCAGAAGAGATCTTCATGCTATGTGGCACAGACTGATGCGGGGTGTGGCAATGGTCATTTATTATTGGAAACGCGGAACTGCTTACAATGTATGGTAACTATACTGTATGTATGGCACGACGGGTGTGTTGCGCAGTTATTGCGTAATCACAGAACGTTGCTCTACGAATCGAATCTACAAGTACAGGGTTAAGGAACATGTTTGATAAACAGGACCAGTGGGGACTGACTACATCTCACCACACAGAAATCTACAAGCTCTCGTGCCATCGCAACCCAGCCTTCCACCAGGCACCCCCCCCCCCCTCATACCGCAACCTGATCCCGCAGCTTGGCCTTGCGCCTGAGGCCAGAGAGCTGCGACGCAAGGTGGCCTGATCCGATGGGCGGCGGGCGGTGCGAGTAATGATACGCCTCGCCCTGCTCTCGATGCCGTAACGGCTCACGGACGGCAGGCTCCTCGTGACTATACCTCTCATGTGCAGGGGCATGACGTCCGCTGTGCTCCACAGACGGAGGCTCTGCGCTACGCGTGTGCTGCCTGTCCTCGGATACGCACGAAACGGCTGCCCACGCAGGATGTACCTCTGGTGGAGGCACTGCCTCGAGTGAGCCAGAAGCCTTTGTGCCCCGGCTTCTCGCGCGCTTTTTCAGCTGCTGTAGCTGTTGAGACACCTTGGCCCGGTGGACCGATTTCTGCCCCTCGGTACGGCGCGTAAAAGCCGCCTCGGCTCCGTCAGCCGCGCCCCGCTTGCGGTGCCGCGCAGCAAAGCTCCAATACCAATCATGAAAGTCCCATTTCTCATCCCCGTGGCCACTCGAGCCATCCAGCTTGCCTTGCAAAATCAAGTAAGCCTCATGTATCTCCTGAAACTTGGCGTCCGTGTCGTCTTCCTGAGCCACATCAGGGTGATAGCTGGCGACATATTGACAAAATCATTAGGCGGCCATATATTGTACCCCTTTAAACATCGGAGCAGTTCATTAAGCAAAACTGTCCAAGCAGCACGGCCAGGGAGCGGGTACTCACAGCATGACAAGCTTTCTGTAGGCCTTTTTTATCTGGGCTGTGCTAGAGTTCGCCTTCAGGCCTAACGTCTCCCAGGCGCTGTGTTTACTCGCCTGCTCGAAAGACAGTTGGCAAGCGTGGTGTTTATCGGTACAGTTACGGATAGGCCAAAAGGGGCGACGTTTCGGATATCTATTCGGAAAAAATAAGGCCGAAGGGCAGGCGCTGCTGACTGGGCAGGCGGGGCAGGGATCCGGCCTCGGTAGGGAAAAACATAAGACAGCCAACAAACACACTTGATAGCAAATATGAGCACATTCATCGGACGGGCCGAAATCTAGACTGTCTGGACAAACGTGCGGTGCGAGCGCAGCTGGTCGATCGGCTTTCAGACCTTGCTACACGAACGAGGGAAGCGGGGGATACCTTGGTGCATATCGATGGCTGCTCGCGCCGGCTGTGATAGCCTTCCTGTGAGTCCGTTCTCGAATATGAATTTGGTAACCTGAAAGCACAGTGACGGGCGCTTGAGCCGATAGAACGCGGTGCTGGTGCGAAGCTCCTAGCGCCAGCAACGCCGCCGCCGAGACTGACGGTGTGGACGACCGCGCTGGGTTTTGGCTTCTGAGACAGTCCGGAACCTCTGAGCGGGGGCCCCTTCGAGCGCGCTACCCCAAACGACACACGAGCGGCAGCCATGTGGACTGCGCTCTTCCCTTATTAACGCAGATTATGCCTGTCCCCAGGTCGCGACAGAAGTGGCGTTGTCCAACCTAACTGTGTTCAGAACTGCTGTCTGTGTATATACGAGAGGACGCGCCGGGACTGTGGCTGGCCGGTTCAGCCGTAACCTGCTGCGCGCAAGCAGCGCTGTCATGGACGCGCTACGGTAGCAGCGCGCTCGTACTTCCAGAACAGTATTTAACGCAGTAGAGGCCGGCCGGCGTCGTGATCGTGATGATCTGTATTTTAAATACGGACGACGGGACAGGTGCCATTCCCTCTCTGAGCTGAGTGCCTGTACTTTGGTACGGAAGCATTAGCAAGCGCGCGGATGATCCGCGCCATATCATCAGACGTGGATTGACACAAAGTAATAAGTCTTTCTTACAATAAAAAGCAGCGGAAACGCAACCACCAGTCAAAAGAAGTTTACCCTAGGGCACGTTTTGCCAAATATGTCAGATTGTTTACAATTTAGCCAAAGACACCCACAGGCAGGGTCTGGGGGTCGATTAGCGCAGGATTCTAGGGATGGGTGGGTGGGTTCACGCGAAGCCTAGATTGGCTGAGCGCGAAAGCAGAGAGTGCCTAGGCTCGTGGCTAGCTACGGCTTATAAGGCTCGGGCTAGCTAGAGCTGACCGTTGGGGAAGTCGTTGGTCGTTGGTTGCGTCTATCTGCAAGGCGAGGCGGTTGCCCTGCAGGTGCGACGCGCCGCCTTTTACGGTGACAGTAACCGCTAGTGTTACTGTCCCGTACACATGGAAATTGGATATGCAAACCTCTAGATTCAAATCAATCTGACCATTTACCCTAGGGCACGTTTTGCCAGTAACCTAAAGCCAAAGGCTTACACAACCAAAATTAGTGTTGCGGGGGGGACGGAGTGGGCCAGCCGAAGAACCGCCAAGCAGCAGGGGTTGGGGTCATGGTTGGGTCAATATACTTTCCTTCAGTTACAGAGCTGTTTTTGGCCCAGCCACCCATATATTTGATTACGGGGAGGGGCGCGCCGATGCAGCTGGCAGCGGACGCCGCGCCTTTCCGTAGGCTGTGCGATGTCCATTTCAATCCGGCGGGCGCGGACGTGTTGACTGCGAGGAGGGCGAGGGAGAGCCATGCGGAGATGGTGGACGCGGCGCCCCAATCGGCGGAAGGTTCAGCAGTTGAGAAGCTCCAGAAGGCGAGCGGGGGTGGCCGTTTGTAGAATGTTTTGCATAATAAGGCGCGGTGCTCCGTGTAGTAGTCGAGCAGGTCCGCGAGGACTGGGTTGGCGGCTACATGGATAGCGATGACGGGCTTGTCGCTGGCGTCGCGGCGCTGGTCGCCCTTAGATTTGCGTACGAATAGACAGATTTGTTGCGAAGGTCTGTCGACAATTAGGTTGCCTATCTGGCAGCGGGCGCCAGTTTCTGCGTAACAGAAAAAAGTGTAATTGACGCAAACCGCTAAGCATGCTCTGAAACGTTGTAGCTTAGGGAGGGCAGCAGGGGTCCACTGGAGGGTGCGGCGTAGGGTGTCGGCGGCCAGTAAGATGGCGAGGGCAACGGGTGCAGGTAGCGGGAGGCGCGAGGCGAGCGAGACGAGGCGGTGTTGTAGCATTTCGAGGCCCGACGGGCGTCTGCGAGTTGCTCCCCCACCGCAATAGGTTGGTGTCATATCCTAGCCATTTAGCTAAGTGCTAGTATCTGACATGATTTATTTCCTCAAAATGGTACCTGTATCTTAGCGATATTCAGTGACTCTTTTATTGTCATCACGGCAGTACAACTGTATCTCCGTATTTTCCCTCGACAGTACAGAGTTACTAGCAGTATCTCTTCTTGATAGTTCTTTTCCAGATACTTAAGGATTATAAATTCCGGGTTGTCCGCCGCTGCGGACGGCACGGAGGCCGCTTCTTCCTCGGCTGGGATGCCTTCTCCGGCCACGGCGCTCTTCACCCGCGCCATGGGCCGCAAGCGTCCCCGTGCTTCCTCGAGCGGCGCGTGAGGCGCCGCTTGTCGCCTCCAAGTGTTGCATTCTCGGCGTGGCTTAAGAGTTTCCTTAGTATAATCTGCTAGGTTTATGCACAATGCAGTGCTTTCCTTTTGCTGTGCTTTGGATTCCGTGATCCTCTTGTCACTCTTGCCCTCTTGTTTCCCCTCCCACTTTCCCTGTCCGTGCTCATCTGGTTCTTCTTGTAAACAAAATTATAAATTCCGTGATCCTCTTGTCACTCTTGCCCTCTTGTTTCCCCTCGCACTTTCCCTGTCCGTGCTCATCTGGTTCTTCTTGTAAGCAATATACATTTTAGATAGTTCTAAGAGCTTGTGCGATAAGGTTAGATAGACGGTACATGTAACCTCAGTGAACCTGTATCACTAGTAATAGTTTGGTTTAGTTAGCAGAGAGCACAAGCTACAGGTTCTAAGGTTGTTTCTAGAACACCTGAGGTGTGGATATTTAAGACGGGGACTCACTGGTAGAGAAAGAAGACCGGTACAGACCAGATTTACGCCACACCCAGATTGTAAGAAACCCTGTTCCTAAGACAATCTTATTAATTCTCTCTACGCTGTATAATTAGATCCAGAGATTAGGTTATACTATTAGTCTAAGGTTGCCAACTTAGCCTAACCAAAGTAGCACCTCACAGTTACTGCCGAAGAAACTGCAATTTTGTTTTTACAGGGAGTCTACCGTTTGCATGGACTGCCCCGTGTGCTGATTAGCGACCTCGACCCGAAATTCGCCAGTGGCTTCTGGCAGACACTTTGGCGACGCCTCGGAACGCGTCTAAACATGTCTTCTAGTCGACATCCAGAAACAGACGGACTGACAGAACGCGTGAACAACACGTTTCGGCAGCTTCTTCGTTGCTTCTGTTGCTATGATGGCTCTGATTGGACGACTCTACTACCACATGTGGAATTTGCGTACAACGCTTCGCGTGCACTCGGAATCGAGCACACACCGTTTGAGGCTAACTTCGGATTCTCTCCTGAGGAGCCTCCTGATCTGCTGTTTAACACGCGACCTTCAATTCCAGTTTCGCAAGATGCAACATAACGGTTGAGATTGTTATAGGAAGTACATACCCTGGTACGCTCAGTGTTACAACTACACAAAGACGAGATGCAAGCACGCAGAGAACCGTCTGCAGCGCCACACTTCGCCAGAGGAGACAAGGTGTCAGTCGTCACAACAAATCTTTTTCTACGTGGACAACCGAACCGGAAACTCATAGACAGACAGCTTGGCCCTTTTACAATGGAGGAGCAAATTGGAAAACACAGTTACATATTGAAACTTCCAGCAACAGTACGCTTACATCATGTGTTCCATGTTAACAATTTACGGCCCTGCTCTACCGCTCCACTACGACCAGTTGTTCCGGTAACTATACCTGAAGGAGACGACGAGGAGTTTGATGTCTCGCATATCTCTATTGTGTGCATCAAGTCGCTACCTGGGCGACGAGGCAAATATCTGCTCTTCATGACGCACTTCAGCGATGACGACATTCCACCTGTCTGGCACCGGTTGAACGAAGTACACCGGACAACGGCGTTACAAGATTTCTTGGAGACGCCCCAATGGCGCAAGTTTGCCAAGACTCAGGCGTACATCGACTTCATGCACGCTCACCCAGCGCGCATTCCTGAGTCCAAGTAACTGCTTCAGTAAAGGAGCTTAGACCACGGAAGTCTGCCTCGCGGCGGCCTCATTGATCTGTCAAGAGGGGGAGGGTACGAGTGTGCCGAGTACCGTCCTGCAACAGTACATTGCAAGACATTGTACAGGTACTCGTTACTAATTCCAATTCGTGCTTTTCCATCGGACGGGCGTACAAACGTGGGTACGTCGCTACTGCAATATTCATAAGGGTGCTAAAGCTACAGTACGACCAGTACCTCCCGGTACGTACAAATATGCATGATCAATCTAACTAGCCAAATAACGCGCCTTAGCGAGTTCTTCGATGCAGAAGAGGCCGCGTCGTGAAACCCAATGCTAGGCATGCCGCGTCTCAGGACAGATGACGACGGTTAGACAGCCCTACCGCCTGACACGTAAGCATAGCTTGCAGGCGTAAGCTATCTAGGCAATGACCTATTTAAGCCCAATGCAGTAGAGGGAGGTGACAGAACCTTTTAATAATTCCTTTGTTCACTTACAACATATCCTGCTTAAGTAAAGCAGTGAAACATCTTTCACCATCACCTCTCGACAACATCATTTTGCCATCTTGCAACGACACAACTAGACAGAATAGAACTGATTTGTGCTAGCGTTTAGCTTGAGGAGGCTAACCGCCACACATTTGACTTGCCTACAACTTCCGGCTCTCGCTGCTCTCACTCACTTGGGAAATTCCGGGGGCAACATCCAACGGGGCATTTCGCGCATTCTTCGTGCCCGGGCCTACCTTGACCTCATGGCGTTTTGCAGACCTTCCCCACCGGACTATATGAGGGGGATTTTGGGTACGGGTCGCAAGGCTTTGGCTTTTTTTTTTTCGCTTCACATGAGTCTAGTTTCAAGGTGACATATGATTGCTATACGATGGCAACGCACATGGTGCTTGGCTTGACTGCGGAGCGCGCCTCTCATGTTCGAAAGTTCCCTCGGTGTCATATGAGGCTCCTTCAGAATCTCGCGGGTATGGATCTTCGTCGACGATGTCGGGCACCTCTATGTGGGGTGAGCGCTCTACTGTTGCTATGCTTATGGACCATATCCCCCGGTGCCCGTGCTCTTGGTATATCATTCAACTCCACGACCGGATTGTCCACGTGCTTGAAAAGTTCGTGCTTGAAGCGGGGGCTACTAAGGGGCGGGACTTGAGGTTGGAGGTCCGCCGTATTTGCTCGGGAGCTTCTCGAGATCGCCATGGGGATGTGGTTTGGTTAGACTTCTTGGCTCCGCACCGTCATCTTGTTGTTGATGTGACGGTTACAAGTGCTCGTACGAACACC
This sequence comes from Tetraselmis chui, assembly GCA_026401115.1. Classification (NCBI taxonomy): domain Eukaryota; kingdom Viridiplantae; phylum Chlorophyta; class Chlorodendrophyceae; order Chlorodendrales; family Chlorodendraceae; genus Tetraselmis; species Tetraselmis chui. The sequence continues at coordinate 44,132 of JAPMLY010001886.1, read as the reverse complement.
AATGTTCATCGTATAGGTGCTCGTCTCCCACTCCCTGGTAGCCTTGCATTGGGAACTCAGCATGGCGAACTTGATGCGGACCTCTGCACTTATGCTTTGCTTGGCACGCCTTCGGCTCAATCGATCCATGACTACTATCCCTTCGCCATGTAGGATGGGGGCCGGTTGGCGCCGGTGGCGGCTTAGTTGGTTGATCGCTTGGCTACTTCGGTGGCTACTTGTCGCTTCCCTGGCATTGGTGCTGCTGACTCTCGCTCCTTGCGCTTTGACAGTTGTGTCCGTATGCAACATTTCGTTCGTCGATCTACTTGTGTTCCTTTTCTGCGCTTTTTGGGGGATGTGCGACGTGAATTCATGCAACGTCTTTTTGCTGCTCTTCATGACACTATGGGTTCCTGTCTCTGCGACGCTTTTCAGGAGGGCAATGCTGATGCTGTGGCATGCCTTCTTGTTCCCCGGGCTTAGGTTTTTTCCTCTTTTCTTCATTTTGCTTGGTGGCCTCCACTGCTTTTTCTTGTAACAATTTTTTAATATTGGAATTTAGCGATACTCTGTCTCTTCCCACGTGACATTGTCCAGTCTGGCCTGTCGCATCACTGGCTACAGCGGTTCAGAGTGTTGTATCCTTTATTTATGGGCCCGTACCCGCAGCGAATAGTCAGCCCCACCGCGAAGAGCGATAAGCTTACAGCGGAGTGGCAGGGCTGTCGCAATTGCTCAAGAGTATACTGGCATATTGCTAGCAGCCGTTGCGCCTGCCGCGAATAAGTTTGCGAAGAGGCTAAAGCGCAGCACGCTTAAGCTACAGCGTCCACGATAAGATAGGGTGCCGAGGAGGGTCCTGCCGCTTAGCTTGTTTCCTCCCATGTCCGCTTATGTCGCTCCCAGTGGGAACGCAAGCCCTTTTGCTCGCGCCTCCCCTCGCGGCGTCTCATGGACGTCCTTCAGTGCTCACAGCTTACGGAAGCGCGGAACAAGCCACGAAATTGGCCACAAGCTTTGTGGCAACTTACGGAAGCAGGCTCAGCGACCCCAGGTACCGTGCCCCCAAACGCCACGCCCTCCGAGCGGTACTTGTCGTACTATTTGCTCTGTCAGCGCGTGAGCGGCACGGGTACCTCCAAACCGTTCGTTCAAATTTGTGTCAAACTTCAACCTCATCCTAGCCCATTATTGTTACCTATTACGCTGCGTGCTTGCGTGTACCGTCGTCTGACTGGTAACTTCTCGGTATCATACTTTCAAGTGCTCACTATCTGGACATTATCCGCCGGACCACGGCGTTACCCTGATTATGTGCGCTCGTTTCCTTATCCCCACTTAAGTGCGCTCGTTTCCCAATCCCCATTTCGTCTTTTCGCTCTCAGCAGACTTGTGTGGCATCGCAAATAAGACCGTACGGCCCGGGCGACGAGTTCGAACAAGGCCGATCTGATAAGGTATGGCGTTCCCTTATTGTCCTGTGCTCTGCGTCTAAACCAGCCTAAAAACTAAACAGCATACGCAGTCGGTTTGCACGTCATCGTGTAGCGTTTCCAATTTTTCGATGACAAGGGGCTGTGTCCAGCAGGTGTTCAGCTTTTTGACTCCGGAAGGCGTCATTCAGTTTTCTTCACCAGGGAAGGGCTCGTCTACACCCCGCAGACGTAGGGTACGCACACGTGCTTCCTTGTCAACCAAGTACAACTCACTCCGCTTCATTCAGTCTGATAAATTACCTCCCGTTTTGGCAGGCGACGCACGATCCGCTGCCGACGTGGCAGGAACAGGGGTTGTGCATTGCTTCCACGTTTTCGCTGGCAGCCACCAACGGGAGGGATCTATCACGGCGTGTGATCTGGCAGGGCTACGCGCAGAGTGTTCCTCACCTAGTTGAAGCTGTGGAGGACACGGTGCTGTGGCGCGGGGGCAAGATTGCGCTGCAGGAGTGCCAAACCGTCGAGACTTATGCACAGGCATTGAAGATGACAGTGGTGCTGCCGCTATTGTGGAGTAGCAGCTACAGCGGTACACCGGAGTTGGACACTCTAAAGTACCTCCTACTTTCACCCCAAATATTGTCAGTGCTTACCTTTGTTGAATTCGTACGCCGAGAAATCTCGTGCTTTGGACTGACTTGATGCAACGGTCCCACTTTTCACCGCAGCTACGCCATAACCGAAGCAGGCGGAGTCATTGAAGCTGTTAAAAAGCAGTGGTACATGCTGTAGGCCACGCAAATGAAACGATAGCGGGGCTGCGAGGTGCTGCTGTTCTGACAGTTTCGACCTCCTGTCCTTCTGTGTTTGATGTATGTCGTTGATGTTGTCGCTGTATAATTACCGTTGGAATGTACTAAGTATGGGAAGCAAGCTTTTCAGCTTGCCGTGGATAGCCCTACGGGTTTGGCGCCATGTACCGCAGCTTCATCCGTGCCGCTGCTATACGTCTGAGCTCCCTTGAAATCCTGGGGCTTTGTGTACTCTTGATTGGGCCCAAATTGATTTGGCTGTGTAACTTGTAAATTACGACTTCTGTTTCTGGATCACGAGCAGACGCTATGCCGCGATTAATGGCTGGACACCGCCCTACTCTACTGCAGCAGCACAAAACGGAGTTAATAGCAGCACCTACCAATCGATCAGCAGGCTCTGCTGTAAATTAAGAACGCGATTGGGGTGCAAGCACATACTTGTTGCATTTGTGGTCGAAGAATTCGTGAACGCAGGGTGGTGACGGGAGGTAGGTGTCAAGCGTTTGCCGCATAAAAATGTGGCCGAGTTGTGTCCGTCATTAAGGCTTCACAGTGAGGATCAGGCGGTAAAGTCAGGAGGAAGAGCATATGATCGGTCAATATATGTATCCCGACCTGAAGCAATGTAACGGTAGCCATTGTAGTGAACGCGGCCCCACCAGCAGTCCCTAGTCGTTTGCTAGTCTCAGGAACACCTCGAATTTACGGAGTTACGTTTTATTTATTTATTTAATGGTGTGTGTAACTCCGAGCTTTAAGCGTGTTTTGGAATTATGTTCTATCTCTACATATTTAGTCTCGGTGTCCTTCGGACGTAATCGCGTTTCGAATTCAATTTAAGTAATGTTGCACCGTCAAGGTGCAACTACAGGCCCGCGGGGCGACGCTTCGATACCCTCAACGGGCTGCTACTGAACACCCCGCCGGAAACAGCCGACAGCGCACGCACGACAGGCGGTAGCAAGCGCGCACTTCTACGTTAATCAAAAACTTCATATACGAGTCTCGCTCCACAGATCCCCCCCCCCCCCCCCCGGATTGAAAACACATCATCAACGCTTCCGTCGGGCCGACAAGTCGGAGCCGCTACCCGTCACTTCTACCTCGTTTCGTCGACCCTCGCGACATCAGCCGATACTACCATGCGCTCCCATACTTCCGGTAGACAAAAGACGCGGGTATGCAGCATCTGGTTTGTATGCACGATATCAATGGCGCTTATTCTTCTGGTTGCTATGAAAGTCGTGGACAGCGCCCAGCCTGTCGCGCGCATCTTGCCAAGGCGGCGGCGACACCGGGAGACGAAGGGCGACGTGCTTGTTGGGGACCAGGGCGACACAGGCCAGCCGAGATGCAACCTTTGGGACGATTTCATGAAACGTGCAACGGTAATGGTTTAATGTTTCGAACCATCAATATGCTAAAGCATATCTGTTAATGTCTATGCGCGCCTGCTTGCTTGGTTGTCGTCTACTGGTCGTGTTGGATGGTGATGCCGCTACCGTTTCCTGATTTTGCGCATACTCACTCTCGTATTATTGGCACTTTGTATATCGTCTTTCTCCTCTTCACATATGACGCTGCACTTTTTCACTGGCCGCCATGTGTTTTTAACAGCGCTCTGTGCTGAGCCCAATCGAAAACGACTCATTCTTCGACGCTGATGTAAGAGAAGTAGACAAAGAAAGATACAAAGTCATGTACTGGGTGAGCGCTGCTGTGCATCTCAACTGACCGCCCTGTACTTTGCACGGCTCATCCTCTCAAACCGCTGCTGTCGAGCGTCGTTACTGAATTAACACACATGAATACGCACGAGTTATAGCATATACTGCTGTTTCAAGCAGGTTCAACCCCTCGGCACTGACTCGTAGACGGCCGCACGCCCAGATTGGGCAGGGCTACCAAGCTGCTGGCATCGTCGCGGCAATCGACTCCGTCACCGGGGAAGAGGTCGCGATTAAAAAGGTAAGTCGCGACCCAGCCCACTGTCACCACGTCTATTGTGGGTCGATGTCCATATGCTGCCTGCTACGTCTACGGCGAGTCTGCAGCGTTGACGGCAGTGCCAGGTGGTGGTGAGTTGGTAGTCCACGAAAATACCGACTCCATAGCTACTAATCCCCACCGGCCCACCCCCGCACGGCCGGGAGAAGCCTAAGCGATATGACGCCAGCGACAGTAGATAGAAGCAGCGCTAGCACCAGCATGAATAATCGAAATCCACTGCCCGGGATAATGGGGCCCGGTTAGTAGCTCAAACAGGAATGGTGCGGATACGACCGCGTTTATCTATAGGCTCAACAATTACGAATAATTGTTTTAGCATAATCAAAATATACACCGAGAGTAGGGCCAGGGTGGTTAGTGAAATTAAAAACTACGGTTGATTGTGCAATAAATAAACAAATATAAATCGTATCTGATGCCCCGCAATGTGTAAGGATTAGTTGTCGCACAGGTTGTCGTGCTTCCCTCCCGACTTCAGTGGCCAGGCGTCTGCTGTACTCCCCTCCATGCCATGTGCTCTTTTGATGCTGTTACATCTTGATGAGCACCATTCTGTAATCATGAACAGTACGTGAACATCACTGAAGACTCGAGCACAGCGAGTGGAATCTTCAAAGAGGTGTCGATCCACAGTCGCCTAACAAATCTGGGTGCGCATCGCCCATAGCGCTTAACTCAATTCATTAATAAGTGTAAGCACCTTCGGTCGCGTTCTTGGAAACACACACACACACACACACACACACACACATGACTGAAATGCACATTTATGAAAAATGTACACGCACAGAAACAAACTCATTCACACACAATAGGGCACATTCCATGTGGAATATACGAACAAAAATATAGTTATTTTAGAAAAGTGCACAATGTGTTACACTAGCCGTCAAGCAGACATCCGGCGCAGTCCGCTTTTTTCCACGTTTATTTCACATTTGCACATGTTCACACGGACATATGAACACAATATGTATACTATTTCAAGCACACAATAGTATGTTTTGTGTGGGTTCATTTTTTGTAATGAAATCTTTGTTTATGAAAACGTAAATGAGCACACATTTACTCCGATTTAATTCATTTTCGTTCCACTACATGGTCGGTCGCTCATTGCCACTCTTCCTGGCTCGAATGAACATACAATCCAATCGACTAGTCTGCTCGAATCTGCGAAAGTGCACTCGCAACAACGGGGCGAGACTCAGCAGGGGCATTCTGAATGTATGAGATCGATCAATTATCGATGCAACATGCGCCACACTCGCGCTCTCCGTTCCGCAGGTGCGAGAGTCGTCGACCTAAAAGCGGTGCTACCCCCAAAGAACCCCAACAACTATTCCTCCCTGTATATTGTGGTGGAGCTGATGGACGGTGACCTCGCTAAGGTGCGCGTCGACACCGCCGACCGTTGTCGAATATGTATGCGGACGTCATCGATGTTTATCGAGCCACCTTTGAAGTGCAAATTCTCGCCAACTACGACAGACGAATGACAACGTTGTGCTCGCGTTGACTGGCTTCATCGCTGGTAGGCTCACGATGCCGTCGGTGAGATGAGCACAAGGACGCACAAAATACTGGCTTATCAGCTGTTATCGGCCCTCCGCGACATACACCAAGGTTTGCAACCGGTCCTAGGCGCTGCATACGGCATACAAATACGCGAGGCATTACTCTGGTTGGGTGTGCGTAAAAGTTAGCTGCGACCAATAAAGGCAAACAATCGCACTCAAAATGAAGTGCAAGTAAGTGCACAAAATAGCAGTTCCCGCGTTATGAATTATTAGTACGTCTTTCTATAGTTGATTTGTACTCAGTTAATGCAGGGGGTGATATTGTGTTCACTGCACTCGGTCGGCAGCTGGGTACGTCCACGGGGACCTGAAGAGCGCCAACATATTCCTGAAGCACGACTGCACCGTCAAGCTCGGCGACTTTGGGTACGCCAGGCCGATGGTCTTTCAGGTCAGTCGCGCTGCACAGCTGCTCAGAACTGCTTTTGCAAATTAGCGACAGCGGTGACAGGTGCGGTTGAATAGGTGGTACGGGGCACAGAAACGCAGATGTGGTAAGGCTTTGTAAGTAAATCGATCGCGTTTGTTCGATGCCGTAATTTGGTGAAATTGGGTTTCATTCCGAATTAAGCCCGAAGACATCCGAAAACTTGCTTTCTTTTGGCGACACCAGAGCCCCACATGGCCGGGTGGCTCGAATTCGGATCCCGGCTTGACTTGAACTATTTCTCTGCGCATGTCAGACACCGACTCAGGGATCTTACCTGCCCGATCTTAGCACGGATCTTATATATATTTATGTGTTTATTGACGGAAATATATTAATTGCGAATTTGTACCGCATGTGATGCAGGATTACAAATTTTACATGGGGAGTCGGTTGAAGTTGCCGATGCCAATGTTCTATGTATGGCACGGCGGCTTTTTGCCCGGGGCGGATATCTGGCACGCGGGGAGGGCGCTGCTGGACATGGCAGCAGGTAGGCACACGTTTTATGGGAATGACGACGACGACTTTACCACCGCCGATCTCATCGCTGCATGGAACCGGGAGTACGGGCCTCCGCCGCGAGACTTTCTTCGTTATGTAAGCCCACTTCCCATTCTACGCAACAGCAATGCATCCGTATAGAAGTGGGTGGGGTTTCTGCTGTCCGATGTGCTCAAATCAAGGAACCATTACTTCAAAATATCCCATCGAAAGATCAGTAAACTGTAATCAAGTAATTGATATCTGCATGTATCATGCAATACCATATATTGATGATGATGTTTGAAGTTTGAACATACATATATTGGTAGCATTGAATCATGAGCACCGCCTTAGTAGTCCATACCTCCCTATAAGCGTGAAACATAACACAATAATTCATTGCTGATACACGTACATAATTCGTTTCACGTCTATTGACGCTATCAAGCAATTAGGTTGTTACACATAAACGTTCTGTTCTAGGGATTTCCCCGTAAATCCCAAGTAATGTGGGGGGGGGGGGGAGGGGGGATGTCGTTCAGTTCAGCATACTTGGTTGCAGAACTATTCAGTATTTACGGGCAAGGAAGCCCAGCCGCGCGTAGTCGGCTGCTTCTGCTTCGATTTAGGTTTTCATGACCCGTAATCTCCAAAACCCTAAAACTTACCATGGTTACCTCGCAATATGAGCTTTCGCAGTACTTAACGACAAACTAGGGTACTATGAACAACAATGTGCGGGACTTGGAAAATCGGAGGGAGGCGGCACCTGAAACAGAATATTCAATCGTAACAACCTTATCTAATACCGTTAGCGACTATTTCAAAACAAATCGAGGGCATGAGCGGACTTTTTATTTTGTCATACCCCGATAGGTTGTTTTTAATGATGCGTGTTCCCAATCCATTTTTTACACGATAAAGCATTGTGATGCTTCAATGCTCCGCAACACGCTCCAACCGCCCGGTCTTGTCAGCAACCATGGGGATTGGCTGCCGTATAATCCTTATTGGCCACTCTCTCTCATATCACGTCTTCAAATGCCGGCATGGCAATCCCAAACGGCGGCCTTCACTATCTGCCTCGCCATTCTTGTCTCGCGCCGCTCGGTTCATTCAGATACACGCAAACTGATGGCCATGTCCCATAACAAAGTGGCGCAATGGGGTATCGCATGGAATATGGCCCGCTCCAGGCAAATGTGCGGGAAGGGGGGGGGACCGGAATGCGACGCGAACTATTCAAACAATTACCCACGCCACCGTAAATCGATTGGTTGAAAACAAGGGGCAACATTGTACACGTTCGAAAAACTGTATGAAATAATCCCAAATATTCCTCGTAGCATTTGCACTAACTCAATTGTGGAGTGGCGCGATTTTTATATCCGCGATCTTTATAACTGCTTATTGATGCCACAGTAATTTGCATTTGCATCTGCCATTCCTCCGCCGCGGCTGCTCCTTCAAACTCAAAACGCCATTCATGGCCAAGAGGGAACGGTTTCCATACCTTTGATGAAACTACAAGCAATGCAATCGCAGCACTACGACTCGTTGCGATCTATCAGCTCCACTGAAATTATAACCATCACATTGAGCATTGTCGCTGTCCATGTATTCACAAGAATCTGACACATAGTCATATAGCTAGGCGACAAAACACCGCCGATGATATTTATTTAACAAACCCCCTCTGAAATCTGAATATGGTACGGTGTGCACGTGCACTCCGCGCAGTTTGACAACGAGGCACGAGCTGTACTTACAGGCAACAGGAACACCTCGACGACCGGGGTCGGCGGCCATCCGCGAAGCATCGGCGACCTTTTGCCCGGAATTCCGCGCGACGTTCTCACGTTTGCCAAGCGCATGCTCAACTGGGACCTGCCCAACTTGCCACCCGCGTCGGTGCTCCTTCGCGACCCATTCTTCGATGAAGTCAGAACGGACCCGTTGCTGCAAGAGATCGAAAACGATGCGTTCAAAATAGAGGTGAGAGTCCGCGCAGCGGGAGAGGCGCATCGATAGACACTTTTCCATCCGCCGCCTGATAATTGTTCCCCATAAAGTAAGTTTCATGTGTTTCGGAAACATTTTGAGATGTAAACGTGACAGGATGACTTTCTCCACCGCATTACAGACTTGAAATTACATCAGTATGTGTAATCAAATCATGATTTGCGCGCGTGTGAATTGAGTAAAATTGTGCGCGAGGCACATATAAATTATCCGAAAAAAAGAAAGCAATAAAACCTAAATGAGTTATTATGATTTTTTTCGATAATCAATCTTTGTTTTCGCCAACATTAGGATATTTGAATCCAAAACAGGAAGCGCGTTTAAAAAAAAACCCACACCGAATGATTTTGCCAAACAAGCGCTGAATCTCAGCAACATCTTCCTGCTGGTGCTTTTCGTCTGCAGTAGAAGGCATTCGTCTTCTTCACTGAACCTTGCCACCATCCGCGAAAGATGGCTTTTGGGTATTCATTTACGCGTTGTTTGTGAGACCTCCAAATCAACGCGGCACCCCGTCAAATTCGATTGCAATTAAATAAGTGGTGATACCAGGCATGCCTTCCCTGTTGATAGCGACCCCTGGGCTAATGTTTTGTAAGTTTTTGTTGTTCGGAGATTGCTGGCAGTGTGACTTGTGTTGGCACTTTTTTGTCCGCTGAGCATTTCCACGACCCTTCGCAGTTCATATATGTGAAAATGCGCTCAAAATATGTATATAGAAAGATATTGAGAGTAGCTCGGTATGCGAAATAAACAATATGCAAAACAGTTTTCACTTACCGATTTATTATCATTATTATTATTATTATTATTGCCGCCTCTGATAGCTTTGGCTGTTGTTATTGCCAACAGCGGAAACACTCTACAGGTGTGAAATGGCATAGAACTGATTGGCGCGCTCAGTTCAAGAAAAAGCTGTTCAGCAAAATCCTGCAAGTATCTGAGTCTGCTGGCGGCCGAAAGGGCGAAAATGAAGAAGCGAAGGGGACAACGGCATCATGACTGTGACCTAATGATATGCACTGGCTGTGCATGCGCGGCCTGGCGAGCAGGCATCAAAGCGGACTTGAGATAGTGGCTCAACTTGTGAAGCGGGCGTGCATTTGGATTATCAGTGATTAACACAGTAAGACTTGATTATCTGATAGTTGCAAAGCCTCGCATGTGGTGATCGCGAATAGTTTATTTTCCTGCCCAATAACAGTACTGCCAAAAGGGACACCCAGCGTAATTTTGCTTGTTATCGAACGCCGAGTTACAGAACACTTGAATCGCGACTCACCGCCGGCGATGATCTTTCAGCTGAGGAAAGGATCAGTAGATTGTTGAACCGCCTCGAATGGTTAGTCTACCTTCAAAATGCGAAGAATTGTCCATATCTATGTAATTCAAAGCGATATGCTTGTACTAGCAACTCCATCTTTCAGGAAATACCAATCTTCTCACTTAGTATTCATCTTTGTCACACAGACACACGCACGCGCGCGCACAACCGGACGTACACGAAACAAGCGCGCGCGCAAACTCACACACACACGCACACACACACACACACACACACACGCACACACACACACACACACACACGCACACACACACACACGCACACACACACACACACACACACACACACACACACACACACACACACACACACACACACACACACACACACACACGCGCGCGCGCGCGCACACACGCACACATACACACAGGTTGAGGATCGGCCGTTGAGGATCACCATTTGGAAGCCAAGGTGAGATCGTGTGACATATATCGCTGTGGCTCTCGCAATTCGCGAACAACGGACGGCTATTGATGTCGCTTTTAAGTTAATTTGAATGTCGTGTCAATGTTAGATTCCCAACTTAGAACATTACTTGACATTAACTCTAAATCGGCAAGCCTGAATAAATACAGAACGCATTCTCATGTAGAATGATAGCGAACAACAGCAAAACACATGCAAGCTGCATCGCTGTAGGAAACGCATGGAATCTTGGTGAAAAAGCGGCATTTTCAACATTGGGTCGCTAACTAGAGCCGCAACATAAATTATTTGCAACTTGTACCACAATCGCAATACGGGATCAAATTTCAAGGCACTCGGTTGTTGTCTAATAAGCACACTCCAAGCAAAATCTACCACATAGGTCTTGCATGGGCTGTGGGCCTTGGCTGATGACCCTATTCCTCGATACTTTGAGTGGGGCAATTTGCCTTTTGCTAACACAAATTAATTCTGCAGGTGGAGATTGTGACGAGTACAGTCCTGCAACAGTACATTGCAGGACATTGTACATGTACTCATTACGGATACCAATTCGTGCTTTTCCACCGGATGGACGTATACTCGTGGGTACGTCGCTACTGCAATATTGTAATGGTGCTGATGCTACAGTACGACCAGTACCTCCCGGTACGTACAGATATGCATAATTAATGTAACCAACCAGATGACGCGCGAGAAACGAGCTCTTCGATGCAGAATGAGCCGCGTCGTGAAACCCAATGCTAGGCAAGCCGCGTCTCGAGGACGGATGACGACGGTTAGACAGCCCCAACGCCTGACACGTAAGCGTAGCTTGCAGGCGTAAGTAATATGGGCAGAAACCTATTTAAGCCCAGTGCAGTAGAGGGAGGTGACAGAACCTTTTAACAATTCCTTTGTTCACTTACAACATTTACTGCCTAAGTACAGCAGTGAAACATCTTTCACCATTGCCTCTCGACAACATTTTGCCATCTTGCAACGACAGAACTAGACACACTAGAACAGATTTGTGCTAGCTTTTAGCTTTCAGAGGCTAACCGCCACAAGATGTTGATCACGGGTGATTGAGATTGCTGTTGTTAAGAGTAACATTCAACGCAATTAAGAGACTAAAAATTATGTCGTATGTCACCTCATTCCACTGCACTAGGCTTACAGAGGCCTAGTTAGCTCCCGCTAGGTTTTGAAAATTGAAACTTGTTTATGACAATACCGAGTTCACGGTTGCTTTCTCCGGGTGCCCCCTGACTTGACCTAGTGTAGGTCGCTCGCGGCGGTGCTTTGATGGGTTTAGTACGCCATCAATCCACTAATCCCAACCTCTCCATTGGTAGTAGCAACACCGTCTAGATCATGCCCGTAAACAGTAATAGTATACAAGAATAAAATATAATTTGTCGCTAGTCTCCACAATACGCGGCATGCTCCATCCATTGCGAAGGTACCGATGGGCCAAGCTGGTCAACCTGCGCTCGTCGAGTCGGGCCTACGTGACCTTTGCTCATGTGCGACTCCGGTCGTGCCCGAGCTGGGAGGGGGGGGGGGGGGGGGGGGGGGGGGGGGGGGAGGCAAGCAAAAAGCCCCCCGAGCTCGGGTCTTGAGGTCGTCGACGGTCCCGTCTCGATCCACGCACACCCTCGTCTGAAACAACCGTTGCTCCTCCCGTCGCAGCTTAGGCGCAGCTTAGGCGCAGCCTAGCTTAGGCTTCCCTCCTCGTTTTGGGGATGGGGAGAAGAGAAGGCCATACCCTGAAACCGTCCCCGGTTGGCGCTCCTACCTCCGTCCCAGAGTTTCCTCATGTCCTTGGTCTTTTGCCGTTTGTTTTCCAACACCTACATGATCGCGTCATGTCCGTCCGTACCCTGCCCCGGTGGTTTACGCTGGTAGGGGGACGCATGTACGAGCAATGTGATGGTGCGATAGCCCTAGGCACACTGCCTAAGGAGGCATGTCGATAATTGGGTACCGACTAGGGGAGGGGTTGGTTGAACACGCGGACCGAGTCGCCGCTCCGCAGAATATGTTGGGTACGGAAGCATTTATTCGAAAACCCTCCGTACTGGATTTTTCCGGCGGCGGTCGATCATGAGGACCTCCGCCGCTAGACCGTGTCGCTCTTCCGGCTGCGACCCTTCTCCGGCCTACGTATCTACTAGGAGACGCGAGACTCGCATGGATGGTCGACAACCAGCGAACGCCTTGCCATGGCGCCGCTTCCCGGCTGTCCGCCGGCACCTCCAACGCCCGCCGCCAACTCATATCCGCACGTACCCTCCTCGCCGCCGATAAACTCATCAAAAAATGAAAATGTCTTACAGCAATGACTAGGCAATTGTAGTTGCTGTCTAAGGGCCTTCTTGTATATGCCATATAGGCCGGAGGAAAAAAGCTCATCATATACATGTCCCCCCCCCCCCCCCCGTGTATAAGAGAGTATTTGAGGAGTATCCAGCCTCGAAAAAAAAATATCGGACTTGACGTGCGGAAATCTTGACGTTGGTTTACAAATGATGTATGTAAAAGCATTTCGTACTAAGGCTTCCCGAAAGCTATTGATCCGCGGATCGCAGCCGCCGGATTCCACCCCGCCTAGCCCCCAACCGTGCGACGCTTGGCACGGCTATATGGTCACTATCGCCCACCACGACGATGTGGGGGTGAGTGCCGACAGACCGCCTGCGAGCGCACCCTCCTCCGGGGCCGCCGCCGTTGCGCTGCCGGTGGGCGCCAAGCCACGTATTACATGCTCCCGTAGCCACAGCTAGGGCTCTCTCGCAACGGTCATCCCTGGTCGCGCGGCGTAGCTGGTTTGCCTCGAGAAATCATACAAGAGCGTCTTTAAGTTTGTTGTACTAAATGTGCGTACCGTACGTACCGGGAGGTAATGGTCGTAGTATAGGACAACGAACATTGTTCTCGAGCTTAGCAATGGCTACGTAATTGTTAGTATGTCCCGCGGAAAATTACGGATCTTGAAGTAACGAGGACTTGTACACCGTCATTTAATGTATTGCTACATGCATGACAATACTCGTCATATTAGGGACTAAAAACAATAATACCGCGGAGGGTTATATAATCAACCCTTGGCATCACCAAACATATGACAGATGGATAACGACGTCTTACATATCGCTACAACCTTGTAAAGACCTCCATTCGAAAAGTCCGCTCTCCTCCATGGAAAAATGGAAAGTAAGATGCCTACGCTTATTCCGGTACTCCGAACCCAAGGCTAGGGGCGGGCATGCTCGCCTCCTTCCTTACGACATGGACCCAGTGCTCTAGACATTACTCGCCTCAAAAAAAGCTTGCGACAGCCCATGAGGCCCGATGCATTTTCATTGGTCACGGTGGGGGCGCAAGATTTTACTTGGGTTGATCTTTAGCACACACATACACCCTCGTGAATTTGGGGCGTTAGTTGGTGGATATTGTTGAATAAGGAAGTCGGGTGTGTGCATTGGGGGGGGGGCTGGGGGGAATGAAACGAAACGATTCACAACACGTGCCGCTCTACGTTGTGCGAGATACTCTTAGGGACTAAACCAGTAAAACCGTATATGGGAGTGTTATTAACTTTTGGCAGTACGGGAAAATATAGTTCAATGTGTTACATAATGTTCAGCGGAAAAGCCAAGCTTTTTTCTCAAATTAACCCTTCGTCACGGATAAAAGAAACACCCTAGAGTTAATGCTAGAACTAACTCAGATCGCCGTGTTAAGTGACAAGCTTGTGCCCCCCTTACTCTTTCGACCCTCGCACATACCACAACCACTTGGAAAAGACAGTTGAGGCAATCGTAGAAGTCCAAGTGCCGCTTTTCTATCTAAATCTAGGGTCGAAGAGGCGCGGGAAGTTTCTTGACGTGACATATTTGCTGCGTGAGTCGTAGTCGGGGATTGAAATGATGCTGGTGGATCGGTTGGTAGGATTGCATGTGTGACGCCTTCGGTGACTGAGAATAAGGGTTGGGTGTGCATCGTGTTCGAAGAAATTGGGAAAATCGGCGCGAGGGTCGCTAGACCAAGGTCAAGGCGAGGCATCTACATGCTGGTGTGGTGGGGAGGGAGGCCTTGCACTTCAACGTATTCCTAGCGGAGGAGTTTTCTGAACTATGGGGCCATTGATCCGATAGCGGCCCGGAGGGAAAGGAACTTGGCGTCGGCTGCGAAGTTGTTAAGTGAGTTAGTTTGGGGCGGAGGCTGATGTCGATGTTTGTGGGTGACTAGTTGCTACTCCATGGTCAGGGGTGCCTCAATGGCGGCGATAGCCTGAGTGTTGGTCGCTTGCATGTGGGGACTATCCTTGTCCGTAGCGAATGGCGTCAGTAATTTTTGTGGGAGTTCCGGTACCCCCGATCAGGTTGTCATGTTGGATAGGCCAGGGTAGGAGGGGACGATGTGTGCGAGAGGTACTGGTAGCGTGCTATATATATCGCATGTGGCGAAGTGGGTGTTGGATACGCTTGAGCTTGTCGGTAGCATTTGAGAGAAATGTATCTCGGACGGCGCGGGAGGAGAGACGGACCGAGCTCAATGACTGGCTTGATCCGTGCGCGTTGTGAGAAAAAGAGGGAAAGACAATATTGTGTCTTTCGGTGGTAACGTGAAGGTGATGAGGTCGTGATACCTTGGGGGGGGGGGGGCACTGATAACCCAAGCAACGTCCGCCATTACTTGGGTGGCTAGGTTAGTACGGTTGATCGCGGCCGTGGTGTGGGGTACGGGCTTTTTTGGGACCATTCCTCTTGACTCTGACGTCGGTTTTGGGAAACGGTAGACCCCGAGGAAGAGGGGGTTAACGTGGCTATGCATTAGGTGGATATGAATTTCCGTATCGGAAGTGGCGCAGAGGAGGGGGAGAAGGGGAGGTATGTATGAGGATTAGCTTAAGGTAATCAGCGAATGTGAAGTCTTCAACTCCGAGGGACATGGCCCCAATGCCGTCGGGGGCGTCAATTGTGAAGTTGATCTCCGTGAGGAAGGGGGGTGCCGATTCATGTGTCAGTGAGTTGGCTAAGCACTGGTTTGAGACGTAGTTTTTCCGGTCTTCGTGGCGAGATCGTGAGTGATGGAGTCGGTGATGTCCTTTCCTCGGTGGTGGTAGCTACTCGGTGGTGGTAGAACAAAGCGTGTGATGTCGGAGGCCTCGATCATCCGGCAGCTGAGGTCCCATTTGTAGAACGTTTTGTCGGCGGTAGGGGAGACGCTAGCCTTGCAACCGTGAGGGGGAGCGGTGACGGAGACTGTGAAGTGGGCGTGGTGGTCTCCGATTGGGAGGGCGAGCAAGCACTTGGTGGTGGCGTCGATCATGCATTATATATGTTGTGCGGAGACAAGCTCCAGCCGGGCCACATTGATGTGCTTGTGGGGTTTGTAGACGTCCATAAGTTTGTTGAACGTGGTATGCACGGTTCGATAAGGAAGATACTGTAACTTGCGGTGTGCTAGTTACAGGTACGCTAAACAACCAGGCTTGGGTGACGGCTGGTGTCGAGACAAGAGAAGTGACTTTAGCTATAGCTGTTAGCTGTCTATACGCTAGTTCGTGATATCGTGCTTTGGCACTCTAGATGATGTCATGTACATAAGGACTTCTATCAGAGAATACATTAGCTCTCTGTAACTAATCTGCATTAGGAATTACTTACAACACTCCCCCTCAAGATAGCTAAGGTGTGTCTTGTAACCAGATGGAAGTGATTACAGAATTCCCTCTACGAAGTGTATCGCTGCATGGGTCCGGATGTCCCCAGAATGGCGTTCCTGTGTTTCACGAGTGCAGGTCCAGGCAGTGGCTTGGTCAGCATGTCGGCGACCATATCACCAGTGGGTAGGTACCGTAGTTTGATAGTCCCCAGCTGCACGTGGTCCTTCACGAAGTGATACTTCAGGTCGATGTGCTTGGTCTTCTCGCTCACCAGTGCATTCTGCGAATAGGCGATGCAGCTCTG
This sequence comes from Tetraselmis chui, assembly GCA_026401115.1. Classification (NCBI taxonomy): domain Eukaryota; kingdom Viridiplantae; phylum Chlorophyta; class Chlorodendrophyceae; order Chlorodendrales; family Chlorodendraceae; genus Tetraselmis; species Tetraselmis chui. The sequence goes on along the minus strand of JAPMLY010001886.1, from coordinate 27,646 downwards.
GTTGTCTTACCAGATGGTGGTCGTCCCGCTGACAAGTCGACTGAAGATTTCCAAAAGCATTTGTCGAATATGGATGGCCTCCTTACTTGCGTCCGCTGCTGAGTAGTACTCTGCCTCGCATGTTGACTGTGCGACGCAAGACTGTTTCCTCGACTTGTAGCTGACTGCACCTCTGCCCAGTGTAAACATAAATCCCGATCGTGAACGGCGTGTCTCACTGTCATTGCCCCAGTCTGCATCAACAAAGCTTGTAAGGTGGAGAGTGTTGTCCTCACCCCCCCCCCCCCCCCCCCCCCCCCCCCCCAACGTCAGGCTCATGGCTGAGAGACCTCTTGAGGTAGCGCAGCACCTTCTTTAGGGCTTGCATGCGAGCCACCGTGGGGTTCGCATGCGCAGAGCCCAGAATGCTAAGCGCGGTCGAAATGTCCGGTCAAGTACATACTGCGGCGTATTGCAGACTGCCGAGAAGGCTCGGGTATATGTCCCGATCCGTTCCCGTGAGGGGCACAAGCGTCTGCTTGGAGATGGCAGCCAAAAAACCGGGGTTTGCATTGGGAGACACGAGGGTTTGCAATCCACCATATCATGCTTGTCGAGCAGCTCGCGCACGTATTTGCCTTGTCTAGGCTGATGGTGCGCGTTGTTTTGTCCCTTGTGATGTGCATGCCGATGATGTCGGACAGGTCGCCATGATCCTTGATGTCAAATCTGCAGGGCACCAGTGCGGTGAAGGCCACCCGCCATGTTGTGTTGTTGCACGCGACTGGAATGTCATCCACGTAGAGGGCAATCATGGCGAAGACGCCGTCTGCCTTAAAAATGTAGATGCACGGGTCCGACATCAACTGGCGCCAGCCTTAAGAGACGAGCCAGTCGCGAAGCAACTCATTAAACTCCCGGGGCGATTGCTTTAGGCCGTACATGCACCGGCGCAGGTGACAAACATTGGTGGTCCCGTCATCGAACCCCAGTGGCTGTCTGATGTAGACACCCTCTTTTATGGACGCGTACATGAACGCCGTGTCGATGTCGAGACCGCCCAGCTCGAGATCACGAGCCGCGGCGATATTGAAGAAGACGCGGAGGCTAGCAAGTCGGATGACGGGTGAGAATGTCTCCGTGTAATCAATCCCCTCGCGCTGGCTGCAGCCCTTTGCGACAAACCGCGCCTTGTACCGAGAAATAGCTCCAGATGCGTATGTTTTAGCCTTGTAAACCCACATGTTGTTGACCACGCGGCGTCCAACAGGCAGGGGAACGAGATCCCATGTCTGGTTAGACGTTAGAGAGTCGAATTCCAGTTGCATGGCTGTCTTCCACTCCGCCGACTGTGGACTAACCAAAGCATATTTGTAGGATGTTGGTTCAACACAAACGCTCGCGGACACCAGGGCGACGTCACCCACTGGTCCTTCAGAGCACTTGTGACGTGGGTGAGCCACCATCATGGAGAAATCAGGAAGTGGAAAGATGTCGTCCATGTGGTCGGACAGGTCGGTCTCACACGAGTCAGTGACACACACACGCGGCACAGTTGACACATGGGCAACGTAGTCCTCGAAATGAGCAGGCGGTCCGCGAAGGCGAGTGGGTATGTCGACCTCAACCACATGCACAATGTCCTCCGCGTCCATGTTCAGATCTGTGAGGGGGTGACTGGCAGGGGCAACATGGATAGTCTCCGCGTCGGCACACACATTGATCGACGAGGCGACAGGGTGGGATGACCCAAACCCGGGCACAGTCTCTTCAAACTTGACATGAACAGACGTGGTGATGCGCCGGGTCGCAGGGTTGTAGATACAATACCCCGGTGAGTTGTGAGAGTACCCCACCATCACACCTCGGAACGCTTTCAAGCCGAGTTTCCGTCTAAGGTTATCAAGTACCTTGGCAAATGCCGCACACCCAAACACTTGAAATACAGACGCGTCCGGAACTGCGCCCGTAAGAAGGGTGACAAGGAGCCCTCCAAATGGACCAACAGCGCGACTGTAAGTACGGTTACGGAGGTGGACCATAGTGCTGATCGCGCATGACCACATGTTGTTAGGCACAGACATCGCGTGAAGCATTGAGGACGCGCAATCACGCAGTGTGCGCCACGGGCGTTCTGCCTTCCCCAACATGTGATACCCGTAAGGCGCCGAGAACTGAGTGCCGAATCCCAATCTCGTGCACATGAGCTGCGTGTTCGCTGCCTCGAACACCGAGTCTGAGTCAAATTTCAGGAACGGTGCAAACGCATGGAGGTGAGAGTGAAAACGGGCATGGGTATGCCGCACGTCCAGGAGGATGGTCTCTAGTTTCGCGCACGTCTCATCCTTAGATTTCAGAAACCTCACCCACATGAAGTTAGTGTGGTGGTCGATGACCAGCAGACAATACCTCTGACCGTAAGGTGAGGGAACACTGACAGGACCCCACAGGTCACATGACAGGTGCTGAAGTGGGGCAGCTGGCTTCTGAGATGCTTTGCGATTTTGAGGCGCAGAGGCGGCTTTATTCAAATTGCAGAACTCACAGGAGAGATCATTTACATAACTAGGCATAACAGGTACATACACCGTATTATGAGAATGCTGAGCCTGAAGGCTCTGCATGTTCAGGTGGCCCATCCGACTATGCCACAATGCAGCGTCACACTCAGCAGCAAGCGCGACATGTTTCAGTTTAAGACTGTCTACGTTGTGCCAAGACAGCCCCGCACAGTCATGCGACCTCTGGAGGAGGTACAGCCCGTTCCCCGACGGGATTAGCATCCCCATTCCTGTGGTGACAAGCAACATGCCGGAGTCAGTGTTGGTCGGGAAAGAAAACTCACACCCCGAGTGTTTCTGCATCCAGCCGACGCTCAGCAGACGACTGATACGTTGCGCAGACCGAGAGGACAAATCAGGGGTATAGAGAGCATGAACGCGTTGAAAGACCGTCCGACCGGAAATCAGGCAAATGGGAATGTGGACAGTTCCACTGCCCTCTACTGTGACACCGACGCCTCCGACAGTGCTGCGGCGGGAAGAGGAATGAAATTCCGAAAAATCCGATCGAAATGACGTTAGGTTAACGGAGCAAGCAAAGTCAACTACCCAGTAATCAGAAAGATCTGCAACAAGAGAAGTTGCGGACGCGAAAGCAACAGAGGCAAAAGATGTACCGACCTCTGTGTCGTCATACTCGTCCTGCATGTCGTACTCCAATGCGTCCTCAGCAGCAGCATCTCCCTCAGACGCCACGTCAGTAGGAAAGTCGCTGAGGTGAGCAATGGGAGGTGGCTGACCGGCGTACTTCTCCGCAATCTGTTTACGCTTGGCTAGTGTCCCGCGGAGGACATCAGCATCTGGCGCTTTACATGTGGACCATACATGGTTAGGGTCTCCGCATGCCCCACATTTCATCGAGAACTTGGACTTCTTCTTGTCCGCGGTCCATCCCCCAATGCCACGGCCACCCTGCCGTTTTCGATCCGCAAGGACGGCATTGACTGCAGTCCCTGAATCAGCAGTGTCTGTTTTTGTGGAGACGTCTGCGTCCAGATTCTGCGCCTGGTGTATGATGCTCCCCATCACTCTGTCGGCCGACAGAATGAAATCGGTGTCAAAAGCATTAATGACACACTGTTTGGCCTGGCCATACGACTGCCCAACGTTTGAGAGGCCGCGAATCATGACTAGAGCGAGTACGTGGGGGTGAATGGCAGCAGAACCATCCTTCAGCTGCAGACACTCGTTCAGCTCATCGAAGCACTGCTTCACAGCGTGGACGTACGCAGAGACAGACTGACCAGAAGCCTGACGAACCATCATGTGGTCCAAGAGCGACAGTGTGCATGAGATGGATTGCGTGTCCAATCTCTCGCACAACATTTCCCATGCGGCTGTCCCGCAGTCGGGTCGTCTAGCGGGAACCCCCGCGATGGCTTGTGCAACCGGTTTGTTTTGTCGACATCATTGAACAGCGTGTGCGAACCACTGAGCGACCGGATTCAGAGGGACGCCAGAGGATGACAGAGCCAACTGAGGGATCAGTGCAGCCCCCTTAATAGAAAGGAACGACAGAAAGTCGCGCTTCCACGTTTTGAACTCCCCCGTCCTTGGCATAAGCGGAGCGTCCATGCGAAAAGACCGGGAAAAAGAGTCACCGTCAAAGTTGGTGGCCCAGCCTGCTGTCATTGCAACGAATTCCGGGTCGATCGTGGGCCTACGAGGCTACGACTGACGCGGCCATGGGGTGACTGCTCATATGTCGGAGCAGGCACGAAGTCGCTAGCATGCCTGTACAGGTTGTCCACAGGTGGGGTCGCCCTCGCGTCGATAGCTACCGGGTGATTGCGCATCCGACGGAGAAGCTCCGACAACGTCCGGGCCTGGTCGTCCATTCGAGCGTGGAGCAATTGCAGTTGCTCCATCACTAATCGAATCTTGTCGCTGGCTGAGTCAGCCGACGGAGTGTCGCACTGACTGGAGTCGGAAGCCGAGTCGGCGGCCGAGGCGGTAGGCGCCGGTTTTGATTTTGGCGCCATTCCAAGAAAATCAAGTACCCAACCAGGCATTAAATCCACTAGCGGTAACGGTGCCTAACGGTGGTATACAAGGAGACGGCCTGATGCCCAGCGACCCCTCGGCCTGATGCCCCGGGGTGTCTCAATGCACCTTTTCCGTATCCTCCACCCAATGTGGGGCACCGCGACAGCCAAGGCAATAACAAGCATGTGTATATGTCCGCTGCTCTAAGTTACGGCTGATGTTGTCGTGCACCCTGTGTATGGGTATTTACCCTCACAATGCTCCCCCCTTCCCCAGTCCAACTTGGACTTGCATGCACCTTGTCTACACAAGCGAGTGCGCTTGTGTGGTTGGTTAGGACGTCGTGGCGTAGAGTAGAGTATAGCCGTGGTAGGCTAGAGTAGAGTCGATGGTAGCGGGACTGTTCCGGAGAACAGAATTAAAAGGTGGAAATAAAAGTAAAATGAAAGTAGAGTGTAAAGTATTAATATTTTTTGAAAAAATGTCTGGCGTTGCCTTCGGGCGAGTTTCCAAGTTGCGCGCCGGACGACACTGCTGTCTCGCGTATCCTTCATGTGGGGGGCTCCATAACCTGTTGAACGTGGTATGCACGGTTCGATAAGGAAGATACTGTAACTTGCGGTGTGCTCGTTACAGGTACGCTAAACAACCAGCCTTGGGTGACGGCTTGTGTCGAGACAAGAGAAGTGACTTTAGCTATAGCTGTTAGCTGTCTATACGGTAGTTCGTGATATCGTGCTCATGCACTCTAGATGATGTCTTGTACATAAGGACTTCTATGAGAGCATACATTAGCTCTCTGTAACTAATCTACATTAGGAATTACTTACAACAAAGTTCCAACGCTTGGAGGAGGGACTGCCTAGGGACGTGCACAAATGGCCTTGGGTAGGGGGTTGTCGTCGATTTCGTAGGTGGTCTACGCTTGCTTAGTGGCGTTGCATATATCTTTCTCGACGTCCGGGGTGGCCGCCGCTCCGTCGACCCTAATCTGGGGGAGTGCGCGCGGAGGCGAGAAGATCACGGGCTTCGTAAGTGTCGTGCGCACTCTCCTCAGGGGCAGCCGCCGGTGCGCCGCCGCCGGGCGGCCCTTTTCTTGATTGTTGATTTGTGTAGAGCATTATAACGTGGTTGTCACGGTTCGATAAGGAAAGCAAATAAGAGTTACACGTACGGGGTAGTCAAGCCGGCCCCGCCCCCATTAGGGGGCCACTGTATGTGGGGACAAATAAAGGGAGAGGAGAGAAGAGTGATTGGCGGTCGGCAAAGGCACCGACATGGCCGGCCGAGCGCCACGAAGGGGGAGATAGAGGACCGTTATAGTAAGGCACTAAGCACTAACATGACTGCTGGCAACCTTGTGCATAAGCACTCTCTGTAACGGCATGATATTGCTGACAGGTCATTCGCTGCTTTCTTTGTGATTTACCCCCGTCCTATACAGAGCGAAAACCCACGCGTGCCGCGTGGTCCTGTACGTTTTATGTACGTGATGTTACAATTTTCACGTAGAAGTACGCCACGCGACCACGCGTGCCTTGCGTGACACGGAACGGACTGTCACGGGCACGCAGAGGCCGTGTGACAGGCACGCGTGGTCTTTGCGTGCCCGCGTGGTCCCTGTGGCCCGGGATATAGTGAAACCTTCGTCACCCAACCCCATGCCTCACCGCCACAACCACCATGATTTCTTGAAAATTACCGCAAGATAATCTTTAAAATGTAACTAGCTTCCCCTCTTTCACCCGTCGGTCGCCGATTTGGGGTCGGACGGAAGTGATCGGTTGCCCGCGCGGCGGCGCCCGCCGCTACCGTGCGGGCCACCGGCCGGCGCATACTCCCGACGCGATCTTTGGGAATTTTGCCTAGGTTATCGGAAAATAATTAAAAAATTGCACAATGTGTGCTTCTAGGGGGTGCATGGGTAGTTCGTTGGTGAATAATAATTATGTAGTCGCTTGTTGAAACTCATATAGTAGAGCGTGTACGTGCGGTGGGATGGCGCGCTCCCGTCGTTGAATTGGCCGGTGCGCGCGAAGCAAGACAAGGTGCGGGTATATATGGTTAGAGGCAAACGGTGGCGCTACTAAAATGCTAGCGATAATGGTAGGATTCTTTCGCCATCGCGTGCCTCCGAGCCATCATGGCATACTAGCTAGTCGCTAGCGGTAATTGCGCTGCTAGGTCAGGTCAACATCATAGGCGACCACGCGTGTTCGTGCCGCCGTGCCCACTTTGTCGTATAGGACGGCAAAATCGACACATTAGAAAGTGTACTAGCACGACAAGAAACGTACAAAAGTGACCACGCGGCACGCGTGGTTTTCCGCTCTGTATAGGACGGCCCTTACTACTAAGGACCATGTCGTAATGATGATCATCGGGGAAAAATTAAGCAGGCCGTCCGCGTCCTGCTATCGATATGCCAGTATATTAGGTAAGGTACCGCGCTGCTGGCGGGAAATATGGCGACGTTTCGGCACCTAGCGTTAATGAAGAACCGCCGTATCATCACTTGTTTATTAGCGCTATATGTGCTGCAGCGCGTCGCTTTTTGATACGCCAACTAACAACTGTTTGGCGGGGCGGCACCCTCGCAACGCGGCACCACGTCGGCTTCTGTAGCGCCGGGACAGGTTACACTTGTTGCTGGTAGTGTTCGAAGTTCCTGATACCACGGTGTTAAGCTAGCGATACGCCCGCCGGGCAATTAAGGCGGAGCTACCGAGCTATCAACTGAGCTGATTGCTCGTCCGCGTTGTGTTTTTCGAAACTCGAGAGAACAGTCGTCCGCCATGCGCTCCGGCACAGCCGGTGGGACAAGACCCTGCGCGGGCAGCACAGGGATCATGTGTACGATCTTCACGCTGTTATTCATCTTCGCTGTCATATCTGTAGACAGCGCACAGCCCGTAGCGCACATCCTACCGAAGCGGAAGAGATATGTTATTGGGGGCGACGGGCAACTTGTGCACGAAACGCGCGGGAAACTGGAGCAGCTGCGGTGCAGACTCTGGGACGATGTCCAGGAACGCGCCAAGGCAAGTGTAGCACCAGTACCTGTACATTAAAAATAAGTGAAAAACTCACAAGCGCCTATTCGTGCTTGCTTGCCTGCAGGCTTTCTTTTGGAGTTGTGATGGCGGTGTCGAGTGTCACGAGTTTCAGTGCCTCGATATATGATACTTCTGATATGCCGAGTCCCACCTTTATTTCAGCACTGCCTTTTCTGAATTTCTGGAGGTGCCCCTTGTTTTCTGCAGCGGGCTGCGCTCTTCCCGGTCGACAACGACTCGTTTTTTGACGCAGACGTAAGAGAGGAGGACAGGAAGAGGTACCAAGTCAGGGGCTGGGTGAGCGCCTTGTATATCAAGCGGCAGTTCCGTGCTATCATATTTGGCTCTTTGCTCGTGTACGACAGCTGGCAGAAATACCGCGCGACCGCAGTAGCCGGATTACAGCTTATATCTGCCCCCCCAAGTGATGTACGTAAGCTCGGCATTGAGATGTTGACACCTCTATGTCCAGATTGGGCAGGGTTATCAAGCTGCCGGTATCGTCGCCGCGTTCGACTCAGTCACCGGAGAAGAAGTGGCGATAAAAAAGGTACAGCGCGATACTTGCCCAAGCAACTGTATCGTAGAGCCTCCCGATCGACTCGCAGGCGTGCATCGCGGTGAATGAAACGACGGCTCTTTTCTAGTCTTTGAATTCATGTTTCATTCGTGAATTAATATCCTTCCACTTTCAGTGCCCAGACATTACGTCGACTGCTGATGTCGTTTCCTGTTAATTTTCTTGTTTTCATTATTGAAATACAAACTGCCGATATCGTGCCATTTTTTGCGGATTTAGTTAGGTGTGACATACGCAGGGGTTTAAATGCAAGAGTCTAACGCCACGCCCACCCATGGCGAAGGTTGATACTGAACATGCGTTCCTTCTGTATGTTTCCCTGTCTCTGTGTTTAGACAAGTGTCTGCTTTTGTATTTGTTTTCGCGTTGATATGCTGATATCGATTCATCGATTTTATGTTGGGGTAGCCCGAGATGCGCATGCCTGGAAATGAATCGCAATTGAAACCAACAGTGCGACGAGTGAACTCTGAACACGGGAAAAGGGAAAGAGTGAAACATCTGTAACGCAACGGGGAAATATTACGCGAGCAGTTGTTTCATTGATAATGAATGAGATTGCGCGATGTTTTGTCGCTGGTGGTGAGCAGTACGTGAATATTACTGTGGACACAATCACAGCGAGGAAAGTCTTCAAGGAGGCATCCGTCCACAGTCACCTAGCAGCTCTAGGTGCGCACTCCGATGCAATACCTGCTCTGTCAGTCTCGCTCTCAAACAAAAGCACATCAACGACGACCCCTCGTATGAAATTCATAAAGGCATTCAATACAAGTCACATACTGTGAGCAAAGTCTTCGCCGTACCTTATCATGTTGTAGGTCATTGTAAGCTTTTTTTCGCAGCGGCATCAATATAAGGCATTCGAATTACTGACCTGTGCAGCGTTTGCCCTGTCTTGCCATCCGCCCACCGTCAGTCGATGGCGTCGTCGACCTAAAAGCGGTACTACCCCCGAAGAACCCAAAGAACTACACCTCCCTCTATTTGGTGCTGGAGCTAATGGCCGGCGACCTCGAAAGGGTACAGGATATGTTACCGCAGCCCCTAGTTGCATGCCTCCTCCGCCCAGTTATCCTTGGCATTATACATATCAGTGTGCAATCCTTCCACTCACTGCCTTGATGAGCGACAGTAGCATTTTTTGGCTAAGGTCGACTGCTGCCGCTCGCAACAGGCCAACGGTGTCGTCGGTGAGATGGGCACACGGTTGCATAAGTTAATGGCTTATCAAGTGTTGTCGGCCATCCGCGACATTCACGAAGGTATGATCACTGCGTGCCTCGGCTATGGAAGCAGGCGACGTCCCCTATGGAAGCAGGCGACGTTGCTGCCGAATCCATTCGATCACACACACGCACACACATCCTGATAACGACCCTCGTCCGGGAGAGAGAACTGCTGAATTTAATGTGATTTTTTTACCAAAGTGTGCCGCTAATTTATTCATTTTATCGATCCTACCCTGCGTCCGTTGGCTGTCGTGCTGCAGCTGGATACATCCACGGAGACCTGAAGAGCGCCAACATTTTTCTGAAGCACGACTGCACCGTCAAGCTCGGCGATTTTGGCTACGCCAGACCGATGGTCTTCAAGGTATGGTGTCACAACCCATAAGCTTGCTGTCTGTTTACCTTTGTCTAGTAGGTTTGTATGATATGCAGGAGCGCTGACAGATCGTGCCAGGTTGACAAACAAACGCTACATAAAATGTCATCACGTACCGATATTTTTTGTCTCTGACGTCGACGCGAAGTGTTGATTGTGAATCAATTTCATGTTTGTGATATAAGCAGTCGTAGGTTGAAGCCCCTTATTAGTACTGCCTCAACCATTTCCGATGATTCGGGAAGTTGACTGGTAAACCAGTAAAAGCATGTAGTACAACTCGGGTCGGGATTGTTAACGACGAGTCTTGCAAGTGTCGGAGTGTTGAAGCACCCCTCGGTGCACGTTGTTCCGCCAGTTGCTGGCTGCCTTTGTGTTAGGCTCGCCCACTGTTAGAGCTATAAGCTCATCGTTTAGGCGACTTAACCATCATAAGTTCGGCACGATATATACGGTGTATTTATAAGCAGCTTGAGAAATGTTATTATTGACCATCGGATGCCTGATGTTGCAGGATTACGAAAGTCAAAAGGGGGGGAGGTTGACAGTGCCGATGCCACTGCTATTCATATGGCACCGGGGATTTCTGCCTGGACCGGACATCTGGCACGTAGGGAGGGCGCTGCTGGACATGGCAGCAGGGACGCACAGTTTTTACAGCACTGGTAACGTTACGACCGCCAATCTGGTCGCTGCGTGGACGCGAGAGTATGGGCCGCCGCCGTCTGACTTCATTGACTTGGCACGCCCTGCACTCTCCTTCTGTTTTCCTAAAGTGTTTGATCTCGATCCAATATCCGAATGTTTGCGACAATTTCAATACCTGAAGGATGACGAAGGGAATAACTCAAGTGAAATACTTTTGTCGCAAGGATTATACGTTTATAGTTGAAACTGCCAACTGATAATTGTGCAGAATAATATCGGCCAGTAAGTCACAGTAATATGACAGCACGCCATCTCGCTGCTGCATACCTTGTGCTTTCGCATCTTTTCTTCTGTCGCTCATTCTATCAAGAGCTTGTCTTCACTACGATTTCATTTTTTGGGGTTGACTTTTGCCTGTCGTCCGCGAAATATCAAGCGAACGCTGACGAAACTCCTTTACTCCGAAATGTTGTGAATTTGGAATCGCACTACAGTTTGACGAGGAGGCGAGAGCTATAATCGATGAGGGGTCAAAGACCCCCTCGACGACCGCGACCATTGGTCTTCCCAAAAGTATCGACGACCTCTTTCCCAGAATTCCGCGAGACGTGCTCAGATTCGCCAAACGCATGCTCAACTGGGACCTGCCCAACTTGCCACCCGCGTCGGTGCTCCTCCGCGACCCTTTCTTCGACGAAGTCAGAGCGGACCCATTGCTGCGGAAGATCGAGTACGACGCATTCAGAGTAGAGGTAAGGCTCGTTGACGCGTCCAGCTCCCCCATATCGGCAGTCACTACCGCCACCGCCGTCTTGTTTACGTTCCGCGACGTCCAACATATTTCACAATATAGACTGTCATTTGAAATGTCTTCGATACTGTGAGCTACGCTCGGTTAGACAAATGTTCGACTGAACAAGTGCGCACGGTGTTGAGCACGTGGGATTTCCGACATGCGAAAGAAAGTAAGATAAGCTAGGAAATTCATTTGGTCAACTCGTTTTCAAAGTCTCTCTCGTCATTCGCTTTTTGTGTTATATTTAGGGAAACGATGGGTAACGGATTTAAGGTATAAAATTATTCGTATGCAATGTGCTTTGTAAGCGATCTCTAAACCGACTGGAACCTGAATATTTTCAGCTTTAGTTGGTACTTTTCTGTTTAACATTCTGTGTGCCATAGATATTGTGGAGGACTTATCGAGGACTTTTTCGATGACGGTCTCATTCCTTTTTTCGCTTTTCTTCCTTTCGCGTGTTGTTCACTGCGCTCGTGTTTATGATATATTATCAATGATGTCTAGCTACGCGTCACAGTCAGTGTGAGAACCAGCTTGGCGCTGTCGTTGTGAAAGCATTCACTGTTTCGGGCGTATCCTCCGACTTTGACACCCGTTGACACCTGATGCTGTGGCATGCCTTGCTGTTCCTCGGGCTTGAGTTTTTTCCTCTTTTCTTCTTTTCCCTTGGTGGCTCATGCTGCTTTTTCTTGTAAGTAGTTTTTTACTTTGACACCTGTTCATACATAATAGTACATAGTGCAGTGGTACATTCGCAGTAATAGATAATGAGTGAATTGTAGTTCACGGTACATTGATCCATGTAGAACACAGTGAAATATGCGCTGAAAATAATTCAACTGCTCGTCGCTGAAGGAGGCAACCGTCAGTAGGCCGTACATTCCGAACCCTGGTTTGTTTTCACCTGACGAGGAGGTTCCGGTTACGGTGGCTGACTTATTCCGGCGATGTGATGCGATGCGACGTGAGCAGCGTGAGCACTCCACAGGTGTGAGGTGGCACGGCGAGAATTGGCGCGCCAAGTTCAGAAAAAGGATGCTCGGCAAGATACTGGACATTTCAGCCGCTCGAGAGGTCGGAACGAATAGCGACGGAGACAGAGGCAGCGCGGGGATCATGTGAGACGTTTAAAGTGTAGCGGGTTGGTATGGCAAGCAGACGAGAGAAACGAGACTATGAAGAAGCAGCGACGAAATATTACATAATGAGTGAACTTAGTTTTGTGGGGAAAAGGGTTCCAAACATCCTAATTGACACATAATTTATTAGAACGAGTTGTATCGACAGTTATAGAACGTGGTAGATGCGGCGGTGGCGCAGATATATATGAGCCTCTGAACGTCGCCGACCCAGGGCACGCCGTCCTCCCATTGATTGGGTGCCACGAGAGAAGACGAGACGGCAACATGTAATGTGGTTTAACGCGAGACAAGATGCATTATTGATGCCTGATAACTTGAGTCGTGAACGGCTATATTTTGCAGACTTGACGCGCAGCGACCTCGCCAAAAAAATTTATCAGTGCACAGCGCGCGCGTCACAGCAGGCATCTCCGAATCAACGTATCTACTGCGTGAGTATCGAGTGTCCGCCCTCACCACAAACACAAAACGCGAGGCACTTTCATACATCCGAAAGCGCTTCCTTTATAACTGTCTCATAATTATCAAATCTCAGTGTTATGTTTTCAATATTTCGGAGTCAAAACTCGCACGTTCAATGACAACGCACCAACCTGCCGCCCCCCCCACTCCCCTCCCCCCCTGAGAGGGATTGTGATACTCCGCATCACAATCCCTCTCCGTTGCCCCATTCTCAGACCGGTTGATAACGCAGCTTGCGCAGTTGCACCCGCTCTATCAAAGTACAAAGAAATCGTGAGCTAACGGACTTGCTAACAAATTTGCTACGGGTGCGTCCTACAGGTAATCATAATAGTAGGGCTATCGCATTTGCACAACATTTCACCGCCTATGACATCGTTCAGTGTCACTTTTTTAAACATCAATGAAATCGTTACATTGCCTATTAAAAATGTCCCCTCCGCGCGACAGCTCATGCGCCCCCGTCGCAGCTGCCCCCCAAACCCCACTCCGCGGGCCAGCGGTGCTACGAGGCGCCAATGAGGGAGGCCTTTTGGCCCGAGCGGCGCCCGTTGCCGCGGCCGCTGGTCTCCTCCAGGCTCTGCAGGTACTCGGGGGTGGTGCCGGTGACGTAGGTGCCGGTGAAGCAGGAGGTGTCAAACTCGGCGATGTCGGGGTTCATCCCGCGCCCCACCGCCACAAGGTCCTCCACCGTCTGGTAAATCAAACCGTCCGCCCCCAACTTGGCGCACACCTGCGCAAACCATCCCACCACAAAAAACCGTAAATAATTTGAATGATTGTCATGAAACAGCGAATGCAGAAGAGTGATCAATCGTTGATATCATGTTTTGGACAAAATGGTTGTAAAGAAATTGATAAGGCGTAAAAACAAAACCACAAGAAGCACTGCAGGAACTTGGACAGGGAAAAGGGGGGGGGGGTTCAAAAGGCGTCCAACCATACTGAAAAAAAAAAAAAAGTTATTCGCAGGCAGCAGTGTCATGTTTAAATTACAGTCAATTAAATCGCAAGAACTGGAAATGCAAACAAAAAAACTATAAATCGTACAGGCGCGATAGGGAAACCAAAAAGAAAGCGTAGGAAATATATGAAAGGTTCGAGCGGGAATACAGCGGGGGAGGGGGCGCGTACCTCGTCCTCCGTCAGCCCGTTGGCTGCAAACTCCTTCTTCGACGGCATGTCGACGCCGTAGACGTTGGCGTAGCGCACCGGCGGCGCCGCGCTGGCGAGGTACACCTTTTTGGCGCCCGCCGCGCGCACCATCCCCACGATCTGCGCCATCGTGGTGCCGCGCACGATGGAGTCGTCCACCAGCAGCACGTTCTTCCCCTTGAACACCGCCTCCATCGCGTTCAGCTTCCGCCGCACACTCAGCTCGCGCGTGCGCTGCAGTCGACAACGACACACAGCTCAGGGCACTAGGGTTTAAGCTAGGGTCTTGACGGGGAGCAGCATTTCGTGATTAGGTTATAGTTGCATGCGGGAAACGGATGAAATACAGCGACGGATTCGTAAAAACACTGTTGAAAGTTACACAGGTAGGATTTGATTACAAATATTTACCAATTTTGTTTATAGGAATGGAATTAGGGTATGGGTGCGGAGATGGCGTGTTTTAGCAAAGTGGGGCGGGTCAAGGGCCCGACTTTAGGGTGAGTGGCGAGCGACAGATCGGAACATGGAACACAAATGAGGGGTCACAACAATTTTGGAGTCGAACGAAGGTTAAGGCATGTAGTCGATGATAGAGTATTTTCAGGGTTTCATGTACACAGGAAGTAAACCCTAAATTGAATAGAAAGGATCAGAGGAATCCGGTGTTGGGGGGGGGGGGGGGGGGGAGGGAGGCAGACCTGGTCGGGCATGATGAAGGTGCGGCCGACGTATCGGTTCTTCACCAGCCCCTCGCGGTACGGGAGCCCCGTCTCCGCCGAGATTTGGATCGCCGCGGGTCGAGATCCGTCCGGCACCGGCACCACCATGTCCAGCTCCCACCCGCGCTCCCTGCACCCGCGACAGGCAGCTGCCACGTTCAGACACGCGCACCCCTAAACTACAAACCCACCCCCCATAGCCATCCAAATGACGCAAACTCCTCACGTGGCTCTGGGTTGGTGCGTCTCAAAATAATCATGAATTCATCACGTACTTAAACACTATTTCATAACATTTTTTACATCGAACACATATTTTTCTTATTGCTGTTCACTCGACCCCGTGCACCATCACTGCAATAATGGCTTCTACTCAGCTTCCATTCGCTCCGCCAACTTTGCTCTTCGGCGATTTTCCATACTACTTTGTGGGAACTATGTGTGTTTCCGTTGCTTGTTTCTATTTTTTTTTCGTCGCGATGGGCCAAGGGCTACGCCACCACCGCACGCTTATTTCCTCCCCCCCCACTCCACACCCCCCCCACACCTCTCCCTGTCCGGATCACACTCGCGCTCCCTACTCTCCACAACGCACCCAAAGCACACAGGTACCACGTGCAGACACGCACGCCCCTAAACTACACATCCACCTCCGCAGCGAATCATCCACCAAAATATAATCACGCAAACCTTTAACAGGGATGCGTGGCGCTATCATAAGCCTCAAAGCTTTACTTCTACTCGAATCGTTTAAGATATTTTCGCTATGTTTGTAACGCACCATTTCATACAATATATTACAAGTATATTTCATCTTTGTGCCACAAGTCTGCAACACCACCAAAGTTTTCACTCCCGCTCCCCCTCCACCTCAGCTCCAACAAACAAACATACCAGCAGCTCCCGCACCGCAGTGGCTGTGCTGACGGTGACCTCCACCAATAACACCAGGGTGGGCGCTTCGGACAAAAACCTCAAACCCCAAAAATCACAAAAAAAGCTAAACCCCCACTCCCCATCCCGCAAAAACACCAACATGGGAGGGGCGAAGGGTGGAGAAGGGGAGTAGGGGTATAAGGAGTTGGGGGGGGGGGGGGGGGGGGGGGGGGGGGCGCTTACAGGATGCGCTTGGAGAGGGCGGTGCCGAGGCCCAATTGGAACTCGTAGACGGGGATATCGTTGAGGATGGAGTCGGGGCGGGAGAGGTAGATGTACTCAAAGATGCAGGGGTTGAGGACGCCCGGGGCGCACTGCCGGCTCTCCAACCGTCCGTCCTGCGCGCTCACAACGCCCCCACCATGAGTCACAGCGACGCAGTCGAAGAATTCATATGTTTCGGGATTTGCCAAACCTCCAAAATGGGACATGCAAAATTATTGAAATTGGGGGAAAAGACAATTAGTGGCGGGGGGGGTTGGCAGTCACAAGCCCAAAACCGTAAAAAAACGCAAAACAAAACAAAATCTGGATATTCGAGGTTCTTTCCTACCTATTACTATTAGGTTTTAGAATTGTAGGATTTCACATATCAGGATTTATGTACATGGGTTTTTTTTTCTGACCTGGTGGATAAGGATGGCCTCGCCGGGGCGGACGTCGCGCACGCGGGTGAAGCCGATGGGCCCGAAGGCGCAGTCCTCGGAGGAGACGCACCACTCGTCCTGGCCGTCCAGACCCGCGCGGTGGCCGAGGACGAGGGGGCGGATGCCGTGGGGGTCGCGGAAGGCCATCAGACCCACGCCGCTCACCTCCGCGATGCACGAGTACGCCCCCTCCACCTGCTGCATCAGACTGCCCACCGCCTCGAACAGAAAGTCGCCCTTCTTCTTCAGAGGGTCGCAGGTGGAGTCGCGGAGGCAGGCCTGGTGCGCGCGGTGCACCTCGTCTGCCAACACGTTCAGCAGCACCTGCGATCGGGCGATAGGGTTCGGAAGTTTAGGGTGTGGGGCGCGCGAGATCACACCGATGCGCGCTCACAGGTGTGCGAATGAACGAATGTGCGAGATCGTATCGTCGTTCCATAACTGGGAGAATCTGTGTTTGTGAGAAAAACCTCTGAAAAAGCGTGTTGAGTGTGGTGTGAGAGAGAGAAAAAAAGTGTGTGTTCATATGTGTGTGTGTATGTGTGTGTATGCTTGTGGTTATAAAGCTCTGTGTATCAGGGAGGAAGGGGAGATAAGGAAAGAGAGTCACCGACGCTCGCTCAGATATGTGTGTATCTCCGATTGTGAGATATTATGTCCATCAACAATTGTGGGTATCTGTACTTGTGAAGAAAATCGACACCCGTGCGTATGTGGGTGTGAGTGGTGTGTGCCTACAATTATGAGAGTCGTGTGTGTATCATACGTGTACATGTGCATTAATGCAAAGGACTGCGAGTATGAGTGAGTAACTGCGTGTGTGGGCTGGTGCATGTGCGTGGGGGATCAGATGAGATGAGTGTACGCCCCGGGAGAGTTAGAAATGGGAAGGGGGCGCGGGTGAGGGGGAGGCGAGAGACACCGACGCTCGCATGTGTATGAATATACGATTGTGCGCGATTGTGTCTATCGATAGCTATGGGCATCCATGCTCGTGAGCAAAACGACACCTGCGAAAGTGAGGGTTGAGTGTGTGTGTGTGTGTGTGTGTGTGTGTGTGTGTGTGTGTGTGTGTGCGTGTCTGTCTGTGTGGTTCTGATTACTAAGAACAATGTATCGGTACATGCATATGGGCGGGTGCGCCAATTACTGAGCGTAGCAGCTAGTTCATGCACGTGGGCGTGGGAGAGTGGGTGTGTGTTTCAGGCAGGAGTGGGTGTGTGTTTCATGCCTTCCCCTCTCATCCCCTTCCTCCAACCAACCCACCCTCACTTTCCCACCACGGAGAATGTGCGAGGGTTGTCAGGATAGTATGTGTGAGAGTATCCTAACAACCCTCAATATGCGCTTCACCACACTAAGCAAACCTTCACATATCCCATCACCTCCCATCACATCCTCTCACGAGGTCTCCCACAGTCGCTCTCTTTCGCTCAATGCGTTTACGGCAGAAGGGTAGGTGGGGGGTGGAGGAGGGGGGGCGTTACCTCTGAGTCGGACTTGGTGCGCATGTGGCGGTTAAAGAAGGAGAGGGAGGAGTTGAGCATGTCGCGTAGCTCGTCGGTGTTGGTGAGGTTGCCGTTGTGGATGAGGTAGATGCCGAGGGGGGAGTTGACGAAGAAGGGCTGCGCCTCCTGCGCGGAGGAGGTGCCGGCGGTGGGGTAGCGCACGTGCCCCATTGCAATGTTACCTGCGCCATCACAAAGGGTAAACAAACCCATGAAGACATCCGTCAGTCCCAATGCGAATGCAAACACCCACTCCCTTCTCAATGCCAAGCAGCGTTTGCAAATGCCAATGCCAATGCAATGTTCAAGTCAATGTCAGTGCTAATGTGAATGCCACAATGAAAGTTGGTGTGTGGATGTTGACATTAGCACTCATCAGCGGTGCCAATTGTTAGCACACGGGGGAAGCGCGAGGGGCAGCGCACCGACGAGCTTCTCCTTGATCTCCTCTTCGTTGAAGACGTCCTTCACCAGCCCGTTGTCCTTCTTCTCCACGAAGGACTCGCCGTCGTAGGTGACGATGCCAGCGGAGTCCTGGCCGCGGTGCTGCAGCATCAGCAGTCCCTCATACACCTCCGCCGCCGCGTGGCCGTCGCTCTTGAAAATGCCGATGATGCCGCACATGCGCGTCCCCTGCTTCCCGTCCCTGTACAGACAGCACCGCGCCCAGCCGTCACCGTGACCGTCACCATGACCACACACACACACACACACACGCACACACACACACAGACACACCCCACATTCGTTATCTCAAAATAACACACACATACACACACACAAACACACACACACAACAACCCACATACGTGATCTCTCTCACTCACACACACACACACACATATACACACCAACCCACAGACTTGTACATGCGCAGACACGCACACACACACGTCACACAGATACACACACGCATACAGATATGCTCATTCTCTCTCTCTCTCTTACACCCACACTCACACCCACACACGCACCAACCCATAAACATGCAGATGCGCAGACACACTCGCACATAAACACACACACACACACACACACACACACGCACACAGATATGCTCAAACACACACACACACACACACACACACACACACACACACACACACACACACATACACACACCCACCCACACACACACACGCAAGCGCACACACACACGCAAACGCACACACATGCGCGCGCAACTGTCTCGTCGCCTCCGAGCACCTGTTACTTTTAAGTGTCGGAAAAGGGACGGCACGGAACAACAGAAACGATGGCCAATCTCGGTGCCCCCCCCCCCCCCCCCCCCCCATCCTTCCCCGGCCCGACATCGAGTATAATACAACATATGAAATGTGCGATGGTGTGTAGTGCTGCGGTGTTTTGGCGGGGCAGAGTGGGTGAGTGAGGATGTGAGGGAGGGGCGGCACTGAGATTATTGGGCCGACTTCGAGCCTAGAACCCGCACGGTACGTAATGCTACATCGACGGACACGCGATTGAAGAGCACAATCTGAGTCAATTGACAAAGGAGGTGGAACGCGGCGGCGCGTGAGGTCGTATGGTATGTGGGTCGGGGGTGGAGTGAGTGTAAGAAGGAAAGGACAGGGTGAGGGAACGAAAAGAAGTGCGGCCGGAAAATTAAAACGGAAACAGTCGGCGCGATGCCAGTTTATCGACACGAGAAACAAGGGTAAAGGGATGCGCGCTGCATTTCATTGCGTTGCGTCCTGTTTCGGGCATTGGCCCAGACGGATGTGACAGCTGTCGGGGACGCGAGACGCGCGGCGCGGCGAAACATATGTAATAAGAGCGAAACGACGAGGCAAGTGACCCTGGAAGGGTGGTCACTGTGTCACTGGGGAGGTGAACGCGTTGAACCTGAGTTCATACCTAGATGGAGCAGCGCGCGCGCGGCGACGGAGGATTGAGGCTCCGGGGATCACATTGGAGTGTAGAGCGGCAGCGGGGGCGGCGCCGAAGCGGCGGTGGCTGTCCAAAACGTGTGTCACGGTCGGGACGGCGGCAGCCGCCGAGCTGCGACTTCTGCGGCCCGCATGCTGGCTACTCCCCACGGACACCGCACCACGCGATATCGACGTCACGAGTGCCATACTGTAAGCGCTAGATATCACGGTCGAGTGGGATCGGTCGAGAGTCGCCTCGTCGAGTGTTGCGTGGCTTGGAGGCCGTCGGTGGTGAGGAGGACGCGACTGGGCGGTGTCCAAAAGGGGGTTGCTGCTGTCCCACGGGCGTCATCCACAGCACCGTCACACAAACCATAAGTACTGTATTAACTACGGGCGGTAATAGTAGTAGGGTTTTTCGAATCCTCGTGTTGCCCTTGGACCGCTGTCAGCCACAAGAACCGCTGCCGCTGTGAGCAAGCATACGGGTACCGGGTACATAAACTTGAAACCCTAATAAACTTTCCTTTTGCTTGTACTGCTTCTTCGTCATCCCGATGACCTACACGTACCCGTATTCAAAATTTGAGACAACCCGCTTCGTGATACGCTTTGCCGGTGGAATCTGTGCACAATCCTTGCTGGCAGCTGGCGCGCTCGATTTACGCTGACTCGTCCGGACGGCAACACAGTATCAGTACATCAAAGATAATACAGTACCGTACTGTACATGTAATAAGGAAAATCAGCCCGCAGCGTAGTCACGACGATGTCGCATTCCCGGTCACGTACAGTACACGTACCAGTGTGCAGTCACGCATTCCCGCACGCCGCGTGACGCGGAAAATCACGCCCTCAGCACGCGCGCAGGCCGCAGCTCGCTCTCGCTCTCGCTCTCGCTCTCTCTCTCTCTCTCTCTCTCTCTGATACGAACCGATTCTGCCGCAAGCTCTCTGCCGCACAATGTGCATATACTGACGGATGTAAATGTATAATTGTACTTGATTACAAGCAAAGACATCTACGTGTGAAAGAACTAAAAAAGTGCAAGAAGGATAATGCCACCTAGGTTTTTGAAACCAGCCATAGTAACACACGTGCCATGAGCCCACATTTTAAATTCATGTACCTTTAGATAGTTGATAGTATTGGCAGTAGCGCTATTGCCATCATCATGTTGGCGTCGTTATCATCTCCGCTTGCGTAGCACCAAAGAGTTTGGGGACCCACGAATCGCCTTGTGCATACGAGCGCATATGATTGGAACCAACAACGAAGGATGCATATGGGGGTTTGAACGAAGGGCATCACGAGCAACAAACTCAGTACAATCATAACATCTTAGGGTATGAAAAACGACGCGCCATGCGCGACTTGAACACTTGGAAATATGCCAAGGCGTCAGCTTGGAGTGCTCATTCATGTCCCCGCCAAGCGCGACCGCTCGTTGGTGACTTGCCACCGTGTGCGCGGGCGGGACGGATCGAGTTAAGACGAGTCAGGTTGTTAATTTTCCACGGGTAAAAATCGCTCATTTGTCCGCATATTTACTCCGGGGTTGAAAAAGATATCATATGGACTACTTATCGGTTGAGGATTGATGCGAATGCAACTTAATTTGAACCCGCGGCCCGATGACTTGTCGCTACTAACTTTATCCGGCGTGAGGGGTAACGCAAATATAGGCTTAAGTGCAAAAGATGCGACCCTGGCCGAGCTGAAAATAGTTGCACGGCTACTATTGTTGTGAATATAGGGTTTCCAAGAATGTCATGCGGTGAGTGTCGGATTGTCGGTGGGTATGAATTAGACAATTATTGCTCAAGAGCTCACCGCAGCCAATACATCAATGAACTTAACGTGCCTTTTGATGGGGAATAAGCCTCCGCATCAAACTTCGATGTGTTCATGAGCATGATGCATCCGCCACATCTTGCGCATCAAGTTGCGTCAGTGAAATATAGTGTCCTATTCTTCTATCGACGCGTCCGTGAATGAGTTTTCTGTTGGCATCCATTAATATAACAGTACCCCAATAATATTAAGCAATGCATTAATG
Organism: Tetraselmis chui; assembly: GCA_026401115.1. Lineage (NCBI taxonomy): Eukaryota > Viridiplantae > Chlorophyta > Chlorodendrophyceae > Chlorodendrales > Chlorodendraceae > Tetraselmis > Tetraselmis chui. The sequence goes on along the minus strand of JAPMLY010001886.1, from coordinate 5,909 downwards.
ACGTGTCCTATTATGGTTCTGGAACATATATCGCATCGATGCACCGCATTTGAAATCGATGAACTTGAATGCTCTTGAAGCTTCACAGTTACGCAGTCTTGCTACTCAACCACATACACCGCAACCATTCGGTTATAAACCAGGTCGTTTCATTGGAATTTGCTGGAGCGAGGAGGCCGATGCCGATGCATTCGTCCCGTATTACCGGCATCAAAACATCCACGAATTAGGAAAATACACGTTATGCATAACAGTTTGATGCATTGCAGTTGACGCTGGATCGTTATTTTTTGAGGCTGATGCGGAGGCTGGATGGGGAACCGGAGGCGGCTACAAAGCGCCAAGTTGGGAATTCTTTCAGAGCGACTTGAGCAAAACATAGGGTTTGGACGAATTTATTGTCTTCTTCACATGAAGTACCAATCTAAACCAAATGATGATATGGTGATACCTTGGGTTCAGGGTTTGTGAATTTAGGGCTTCTTAGGGTACAATGCTTCGACAGTAACGTTTTCTGTTTGGAACAGCATTTGCACACGCGAGGGCTCACTGCGACAGACTCGCAGCCAATTAACACGTCGGACATGAAATGATGTAAGAAAAAGGAGAGTGGCGACAGGTGTAAAATTATGATATACTGAGACCAGTTTCAATTAGGGTTTTGTGAGTGCGCTTCAATTGGGGTTTCTGTGGGTGCATTATAAAAATATTTTAGTCTTACATAGCTACTACAATATCTCAGGGTTCACGACTGCCACGTAGCCTACGACATCACTCGCTCAGTGTTGAGCGCCCTCGTCGCGGTCTCCGATGCTCTGACGCTGCCGCTCCCGGTTCGCGGCTCCGGCGCGACTTCGGTCTTGGAAGAGGTCGCGCGGCTGCGCATGGAGGCGGCGTTGGAGGGGCCTGTAGAGTGGGCTGCGCTGAGCGCCTTTTGCTTCATACTGTTACTGGCCAGCGCATGGAAGGTGCGCGCCTGAGAGGCAGACCGAACCACATCCGTTGCTTAACACACCGAGTACATATAAAATCATGCCTTTGGCCGCATTATTACCGCATTACAAATAATAATGATAAAGCATCCACAGTAGCGTGATTACAAAAATGTGTAATGATGTACAAAAATACAGATTATTATCGCTCCCCATTTCCTCTTGGGGGGGGAGGGGTGCATATATATTTTTAAGTAAATAAATACATATATAACGCCGAGGAAGAGACGCCCTGAGTGAATTAGGGTTTTCGTTACTATCCTTAGGGTTATGAGAGGGTCAATACTCAATACCAAAATACCGTACCGTACTGCGCTAACCCCACACGAGGCCAGTGTTGGAGTTTCACCAACTAAAACCTTCCAGTGACATGCAAACTAACATGAATGCATTCCCGGCACTAACCAAGAAAGGTCTGCCCTACCCGTCCGGGCGTCGACCCATTCGAGAAATGCAAGAAGGACCAAGGCCCATCTCACGGAGCAAAACATTTCGGGAATGCGATACATGAACTACAAAGAAAGCAATATGAGGGAGGGCTTGGCGCCATAACTGGAAAAACCTCCCATTTCCTGTAAAATGGGTGGCGCCATGGAGGGAACGGGGGACACAGCCTAAAAGTAAGGCATTTATATCTTCGGGGGGTGTAGCGAAACGACGCACAAAACCATTAAAATCTGGGGCTAGCGCCCCAAAATTACGACGGTGGCATTCCCAACGTGGGCATTCAAGCAAAATATGTTCTATAGATTCAATAACATCCCCGCCGCATGCAGGACAATGATGAAGAAATCGTTCAGGCATGGCATGAATGCGGGCAAGACGACGGGCTGTGGGAAATACACGCGTACGCAATTGAATCATAATGTGTAACCTTGCAACGGCCCCCGCGGGAATGCCCGTGCCGTATTGTGGCAATGGGTTCCCAACATATGAGGCCTGGGAATAAATACTCCACGTATTAGTACATGCCGACGATGATGTCTCGAAACGACCCCATACCGCTGCTTTAACAAGGTTAGAGGCCACGCGTGGTTGCAAAGACCTCCAAGCGGGTGGGACGCGTACGTTTTGGGCTAATTCCGAACTTGCCCTAGCAAAACGATCCAGCCAGTATTTTGGTGGTCTGGTTTATTTATATATTTGCGTAGATATGTTTCGCCGAGGATGAGACCCTCGGGGGTATTTCAGGGTTTGCGCTTTAATCGTTAGGGTCTAGTGGGGCTTGAAGGGGGCCACCCACCCGATACTCGTCCTCGACGTTGCTGGTCGCCGCCTTGGCCATCTTCTCCAGCTCCCGCCGCCGCTTCTGGATCTCCGCCGCCCGCTTCTGCTGCTGCACGGTGTGTTCGTAGACGGTGGAAAAGTTTTGGCCGATGACGGTGACAGGGAGCGCGATGACCATGGTGCCGCAGACCATACAAAAGACGGCGAGCAGCTTCCCCAGCGGAGACGCCGGAACCTGTGGCCGCCAAAAGGCGGACAAACCGGCGTGTTATCATCAGGGTGTCAGCCAAATTAGGGTTTCATCCTCCAGGCTTTCACGAGGAAGAAATAACTAAAATACATTCAAAACAATAACCGATTTTCCAATAAATTGGACGACAATTTAAAATTGGTGGAATTGTCGCTAAATTAGGCCAAACGAGTGGTGAATGTGTGCGGAGAAGGAGGGCACAGCTGAGTGAGGGATGCAAATCGAGGAAAGAAGCAAAAAATGTGCGTTAAACGATCAATATGAGGCGCAAACAAGCTGTGGAAAGAGGGATTCAGTGCACAAAACGCAAAAATGGTGCGACACAAAGCAACTGCACTTGTCTGGAAATGTGAGCGGCGTCACACGAAATCATTAACTAAGTAATAGAATTACGCTGTGTTAAATGGTGAAAGCTCATATCACTTTGGTGACCTGCCGTCTTTCTCATAAATTAATGGAGTACTATTATCAGCTGCAGCAACGGGGAACGGTGTTACACGGTGCGTTCTGAAGCTAGTTAACAAAGGGAAGAAATCCATAGAAAATCTACAAACTCGGCATTGGCGATATGAAATTAGATTGGCGAGGCGTGTGTCAGCTCACCATGTCGCCGTAGCCGAGCGTCGTCATGGTGACGAGGGCCCACCAGCACGAGATGGGGATGCTGTGGAAGGGGGAGGGCTCCATAACGGGCCTACAGCTCGCGCCGTCGACGACGCCCTCCAGGCGGGGGTTGAACACCATTTGCTGCGCGGCGAGGAAACCAGAGGGGGGGGGGGGGGGGTAAGGGGAGGGTTTGAATAATGGAGAGTGGCACGAGTTGGAGTGATATGAGAATAAGTGATGAAGCAGGATGTGGAGCAGGGCGAAATGAATAAAAGGGCGATTCGGTCAGACGGTCGCGAGAAAAAAATCAGTGCTCTTCAGAAAGTCGGAGCAGACGCAAAACACAGCCGAGTTCCGTTTTAGGGTCTTTTAGGTTGGGGTTTTAGATTAACCCTATTCGCCTGAACCCGATCATATGGAGAGGCATAGTAAATGGAAATTGCGATGTATCTCAGAAATCAGCACATATAAGCCACACTGCCAATCCCGCCGTACTCAAAACAAATGTATCATTTAATAAATATTTTCGGTGCCTACCAACAACGGGGGGAAACGCGGCGGGAGTGCAGATCAGTGGCGAAGAAATGAACTGCCTTGTTACGAGTTGGGGCCTCAAGCAAAACATTGTAAATATAAAGTCATGGTACAAAGCGAAGCTATTTTTTCCCTTTTTTTGAATGAATGCATGCAGGTCAGAAGAATAGTTTGTGAGCCGCGAAAGGGGCGCTCACATTGGGGAGGAAGGCAACGGAGACTTGGGTGCCGTCGGCGCTGGGCTGACAGGGCCCATACGTGTGCGGCTCCGTCCAACTCTTGGCCAGAACCGCGTCAGTGCAGGTGATCGGGCAGCGCAGCCCCGTTTTGCGCTCCCACACGCCGGTGATGCGGTTGAAGCTGCCGCGCTCGGCGAAGTAAATAAAAGAGGCAAACACGAGCTGCAGGAAAAAAAAGAGAGGGCAAATGGAAAGTAAGGCCAGGGTGCAGTTGGGTGTTGGCGAATGTATCAGCGGCGCAGCCATTGTGATGAAACAGACACCTGTTGCATCTAGTGTCAAAAAAATTGCAACAGAATCTATAAAATTGGAAATGTGTGGTTAGTTTTTTGTCCAAACCACAAAATCGAACAAAGTGGCAAAAGTTAAGCCGCAGACAAAATATGATCGCGACACCAAACCAAATGAGCGATTGTCGTGTGGAAGAACAAAATGCAGCCAGGAAAGTCGTATAAAGGTGGCTCCATAGGCAAACCGCGCGATTGATTTGGCCAAATCAAACAATTGAATTCAAAGATGAAAAATCTAGGCAACAGAACTTGACACGCGCATGTAAATCGAAAAGTGGCATTGGCCACGCTACAGATACTCACTTGGAAAAGGAAAGATAGATAAAATAAATATGATGATGATAATGATGATGATGAGTTGGGGAGACATTTGATTGCGGCGGGGCTGACCATGGCCAGTCCGATGAGCAGCAACAGACTGTACATCGGCTTGAGGGACTCTTTGAGCGTGAGGCCCAAAATGCGGACGGGGCCCTGCGACACCTTCATCAGCCGCAGGACGCGCGCGAGGCGGAGGACGCGCAGGACGGAGAGCCCCGGCACGGTGATACCGAACGCAAGCATCTGACGCAAACGAGGAAGGGGGGGGGGGGGGGGGGGGGGGGGGGGGGGGGGGGGTGAGTCGCTCTGCTGCGCAGAAACATAATACGGAAGAGCGGAAGGTCAACGGGGATGGGACGGGCTGCCGACGAGGTGTGAGATTGAGGTGGTGAACCCATCTTGACAGCAGCCGTCGCATATATTCGACGTATGATGAATTTATTGTTAATCGCCAACACAATGGCGTGTGTATACACTTACTTCCTTAGAAAACGAAACCCTGGCAGAGGTCGCGTGAGAAGGGCCATATGCTCGTTGCAGAGGAGTGGGGAAAACATAGGGAAGCGTTTACATTGCCTAGCGCGAGAAAGGAGGGGAAAGGAATCAAGATAGATGAGTGGGCGACTGGGATCACATGAAAACACCGATTCAGGGTGGCATAAACAAGAAACTCAATCAAAAGCATGAAACGCGGAGCCTGAAATGCAGGGGCCGACTGCCGAATCCATGCGTTCACCAGAAACAGGGCGATGACATGCAATACTCATAAACTCGGCATAGGCAGTTCAGCGGCAAGAGGACACAGCATTGCAAAAGGAAGTGAAAGGAGAGGTTTTCTGATTGGTGTTTCAATAAGGGAGGATCCGACAATGGCAAGCGAGAGTGTGCGAAGAAGAGCAGAAGAGCCTAGCGAAAAGGGCAAATATGGGAGGGCCAAAGTTTCTCTGGCAATACGGATAATATAGTCAAGTTGGCTCGCGAAATCGAACCAAACCACATTGGCGTAATGGGAATAAACGTAGGATGCAAAAACATGCAAATAATCACAGGCTAGATGTACAAATGAGGGGGAGGGCGGGAATACAGGCGAGGGTGATAATCGATGGGAATAGGGCGGACGGGGGAGGACAAAAGTGAGGGAAGGCGGCAGCAGGGCACCTCGAGATAAAACGGAAGAACGGCAAGGAAGTCGATGAGGTTCATCCACTCGCTCACAAACTTGAGCTTGTTGGGGCACACGAGCAGGCGGATTCCCAGCTCCAGCGTGAATATGGCGATGCAGGCGGCCTCGATGAAGAACCAAACACTCACTTCGCTCTCGTGCCGATAGTACCTGCGCAAATCGACCTCAGCCCCTTGATACTACAAAAACCAATGCGGCAACGTGAAATTATGCCGCCATTCCAGCATGCATGCTTCCCTCAGACGCGGGTCCGCATTAAAACACACA
>JAPMLY010001885.1:72500-77332 GCA_026401115.1 Tetraselmis chui | reverse complement strand
GCGACTCCGTTCTATTGCGCGACTCCTCGTCGTCGCTGGGCTTGTGACGAGTGATGGGGAGCTCCGAACCGTTGGCAGACCGCGACGCCTCGTCGCGACGACGCCGAATGGAGGCTGTTCGCCAAAGGAGGAGGGCAGACGCGGCGACGCCAACCACCAACACAGCCACTCCTACACCCACGATCATCGCGATATTGATCTTACTGCCCGCGCTCGCGCGGATGTTGCCCTCACCGACGGTCGCCAGAGCCGCGTCGATGAGTTGGGAGTTGGGAGTTTCGATAGCGACGGGGTCGGCTGTAGCCGTACCCGTTGTCACCGCCATCACCCACTCCCCCGTTTCCAGCTGCACCCACGCCGCTGATCCGTCGAGTTCAGCACCGGATTTGTCAAGGAGTGAGGGTTCGCTGGGGTCACGTGGCGGCAGGGCATCGGGTTCGTCGCCCCCGACGCAGGTTCGGGACTCCAGGTCGCAGTGGGCCGGGGAGTCACAGGATTCGATGGTGCAGGCGTCGAGTGAACAGTCGCGACCCGCAAAGCCGAGGTAACACTCACATACCCCGTCGACGCAGCGGCCGTTGGATGAACATCCGTTTCGGCATTGTAGATGGGGGCACAGGGAGGCGGGGTCGGGGCAGGGGCCGATGCGGCCGGAAAGGAATCCTGAGTCGGGGAGGTCCTTTAGTTCGACGTACCCTCCAATTGGGCATTTAATGTAACGGTCGTAAATTTTGAGGTAAACCGCGGTCCCGTTTATGTTGCAGGAGGTGTGGTAGCAGCCCAGCATGGCGGGGCGCAGTGAGCCCAACCCCTGCCGGACAAAGCGCTCCTCGGTGTCGTGCTCCATACAGCGTGACTGCGGGCCGTAGCCCTGCCCCCACAGCGCGGCGGTCGGCTGAAGGTGCGACGCGTTCGTGCATACGGTGTTCATGTACGGGCGGACATACGAGCAGCCGTCCATCAGGAAATAGTCCTCGTCGCAGGTGCCCTGCGCGGTACGGTCCCAAATGCACTGGTCGCGCTTCTCCTTGCAATAGTATTGCTGCGCAGAGCATAGCAACACAACATCAGAGTTATCCCCGACCGCCAACTCACCGTCATAGGATTCCAGCAGAAAACAAACACCGAGAGCACGACGACAAAACTACAGATATTCCGAAACTTGTCCACGTCTTTTACGTCTTCTCTCTGCATCGCTACGCCCATAAGATGAGACAGGCAGATAGGAAACTTAATATATAGGTGACAAGTGTGCACCTCGAGGATGGGGCTATCGGCGGTACAGCGCTGCTTTAAGAATCCGCAGCCCGCGTCTCGTCCCATCGGCAGTGTTTTGCCCGCGTCCCATATCGGTTCGTACCACCCGCTGTCCTTCGCGAGTGCGAGCGTCAGGTTCGATAGAATGTGACGCTCAAAGTCCATTGTATTGCCCGCTTGTCCGTCCATGATCTCATACTGAAACAGCCGCGACTCCCAATGGCTGCCCGCAATCCCCGCTCCTCCTAGGAATTTTCAGTTTAAATACAGAACATCATCAAAATGTCCGTAAATACGATTCGCCCAAACAATAGTGAAATTGTAGCCAACTTACCCTCATTTTCGATTTCGGCTCCGTCTAGGGTGTTGCAGCCAAAATGCGCCCTCGCCTCACGTACCACAGTCGGCGTCACCACTTTCCGCACGTTTCGCCCTTGCTCGACACTCTGCTTGATAACGTTGCTCCGCCCCAGCGGTTTCCCGTCCTGGCCAACGTATTTCGAGAACAGGGTCGTCGAAAAGACGAGCGCGTGCAGCGTCTCGTGGATCGCCGTTTCTAGCTGCGCTTGGAAGGCGGCGGCGTCAGTTATGAGCGCGTTGGGGCAGAAATTCGTAAAGCCCGCGAGGGGGCGGTTGGACTCGGGGTCCAATACGCAGTAACCTGTACTTGCAACACCGAAGGAGTGACAGGTTAGCGATTATTAGTGACCCGCGACGGCATGCTGCTCGCGATTATGTTCTAGGAGTGCCAAAGTACTGTCGTAAATTACGCAACCTACCGGCAAACGCGAGAAGGCCACGAGTACAGTGGTGCGTCATATTAGCCGTCACGTAAAGTAAAAAGTCTGTATCGTCGAGGCCCTCGCCGCCGCGCATATATTTGCAGTTTCGACCGTTTTCGCCGCACTCCTGGTAGTCGCCGAAGTACTCCATCTTGTGCTTGGCCAGGCTGCCGCAGTGCGTGATGGGAGCGGCGCTGAGGCACGATGCGAAGCCGGAGGCAGTGAGGCAGGTGTGCGGCAGCTTGAAGCGCCCTTCGACCGGTTGTTTCACCATCAGTGCGCCCTGTAGAGTCGCTAGCGTGTGCGGAATGAGGCGATGTTGAAGGTGGTCCATCGCCTCGGGGAAGGCCGCCTCATCAACTTGGTAGTCCACCGATATGCGGATTGGGCGAGGGTTTGACTGAGCGCTCGCCCGAACTTGAGGCTCCGACCTGCAGTAGCACATTGTGCCAACCCATCGTCGAGTTGCTCAGTACAACGACCACAAATTCACGGAGGACGTGGGTTAAGGAAAGTAGGCGTTAAGGTAGGCATTGGCTGCAGTCAGTGCCGGACCAGCGGCATTTTCCCCTGTCCCGGCAAATTGCTGGTGATATGTAATAATTAAATAATATAAATTGAAAAATGGAATTCAAGTGACATCTAATGCTCCGGTAGGATGAAGGGTGGGCACGAGAGCGGAACCGCGTGCCACTCGAGTCCCAAAATACTGGCATACCCTCGCACTGGCGAATGGAATGGTGCTTAGATGGGGATAGGGGTGAGCGTACGGGTCAAGCTTTGCGTCTGACGCCAACACTTCCGTCTGGCCTGGCGCCCAAAGTACGTTTTTGGGCGCCTGTACCGCGCGGTGCGCGCCGGGATCCACGGAACTCAGGTTGGCGAGCAGCTCCTGGTGGTACGGCTCCACCACCTCCTCGTGCGCGCAGCGGTGCTCTACAACGCCGGCTTCGCCACCGTGATCATGTCCACCGTGACCACTCGCAAGACCTGAATGTTCAGCCCGAATGTCAACGCCGCAAGCCGTAGATACGGGTGGATCACGAAGGCGAAAGGAATGGCAGCATGTAAATGCCGTCTTCTCACCTGTAGTTAACAGCAGTATAACCCAGGCGTGAAGGGCGGCGGCCCGCGGTGACACATTGAACGTCATATCCGGCTAGGTCTTGAACAGCACAATCGCAGGGAGGGCGCGCGTTAAGCAAGATAGCCTGCCTTCACGAAGACAAAGTTTGCTTTCAGCCCGGAGGCTTGGCGGGTGCTTTGTGTGTCGCGTGTTACACTTCCCACATTTGCCAGTCGGAGTGGTAAAGCGGTGTTACAGCGGAAGGGTTATTTGCTACCGGTCTCCCGTGCCGACTGTACGGGCTGATCGGCCCGCTTGCTCCACTTACGACCTGCCGAGACTTTGGTTACACACGTGCAAGGCCTCGACCGATTATAGAACGCGCGTTCTAAGGTACTAGGGTGAATATCCGTTGGTGGTCTACCAGGGAATGGCTAAGCTGCCAAGCGGGGCCTGTATCCCGAGTGACGTATGTCCGTGATCGGCGTAGTGGCTGATATTTTGAACAGCTGTCAAAGAGGCTGACGTACGGGCCGGCGCGTCGCGTCGGGGAACTGCGTCACAGCGTGAAGAGTCGTTGCCCGGCGTTAGCGTTGCCTGTTTGGCGCGTGACACCCAAGTATATCGCCTGGCCCAGCTGCCTGTCAGCCTGCGGTGGAAACGGAATGCTGTGCAAGCTCACCTGCCGATCACGGGGCTGCTGACCAACTCCGCGACCTGCGCGGACGAGACCCGTCCCTGTACACGGGCGCGCGGGTTTCGGTGCGGCCTCTGTCACGTGATCGTTAATAGCAAACGACGATTGCAAAAACATTGTACGGGATTATGGGTTTAAGAGGCTTAACTACTACAATAAACCGCTTTTTTGTTTTGTTATCGGCCTGCTGGCGCGCAGGAATAACGTTCGTACATATTGCTGGACGTTGGCGATGATTTGCAAAGATTCGGAAAATGTCGGCACAGGTACATAAATCATCCGAGAAATCAAATATATCTCATTTATACAGCCACAAAGTACTATATCAAATCAGAAATCGTACACGGGATACTGCCGGAAAAGAGTTCATTTCGGTAAAACCCGCTCACACAATCGCGATCGTTTTACCATTCTGGTACGGGATAGGAAGGAATCAACGACCTTTTAATCTCCTTAGCGCCGCTTTCCAAGTCGCCACCTCAAAACGCCGCAGCTGCAGCAGGAACGATCGAATGACGAAACAAACGGTAGACGGCACCTACTGAGCACATTTAGCGATACTGGAGTGCCTGATCAAGACCGCGCGGTTAGCGATACCTCGACTGTCCAAGCGGCGACGACGCTCACTGTTGAAGGATCGCTCGGCTTACCACTGAAATAGGGTGGCGCTGAACCCTCATAAACTACAGACCTGGAACCTAGAGGAAAGAGGCAAGACGTTGATGTGCACGTAAAAGCACGAAGACAGGTCATATGATGCCAATGGGATGCTGCGGACAAAATGAGCCAAATAATGAGTAGCAGACACTCATCGGCCTGTCAAAATGCCCATCGCGGTTCTCCTTACACAAATCAATTTATAAAGGCAGTCTAAAGTAAAATGTAAACAACGAGCTTAATGAAACGGAAATGTGCGAAAATCGCAAAAGCTAGGCAAGTAGATGACATTCATTCCTGCCTACTGTGGTTTTTATAGCTACAAAGATAATAGAAGGCATAAGAAAATGACAAAGGCCCCTTCCAATCCGGC
>JAPMLY010001885.1:65000-67500 GCA_026401115.1 Tetraselmis chui | reverse complement strand
ATATATGCTGCCCAGCGCGCGAGGTCATCGTCGTTTGTACTGGACGTGCGGATATACTGGCAGTCGCAGAGTTCTTATTTATTCTCTCTCGCCTCCGGCTTGTTGCAGCTGCCGCTCCAATTTCACGCTCGGGTCAACGTGACGTCGCACCGAGTGAGCCCATCACAGGTGCGCCACCTCGTCCCCCGAGTTGCGCTCACGACAAACCGCGTCTGTTTAGTCGTGTCTGCCTGGGCCTGATGTTAAATCATCATCGGGGGATAATATTCGCACGGTCGATTACCTTGCAGACGTACCCTCCGCGAGAAAAGACGTACCGTATTTGGTACGACGCCCTGCAGGGCCGGTTCCGGGCCGAGCTGGCGCCCGCCCGGCACACCTTTATTCGACGCTTCGACAAGGTATGCCCTGACCTAAACAAATTCTGGCGAGGTCGAATGCAATTTGCGTCGCCGGGTGTCTAATGCCGCGGGTTGCATCCTCCGCAGGGGTATGAGGTAAAAGTGGTACGGGTCGGAAAAGCCGTGGACTGTTGGCAAAGCAGTCTCGAGGGGCGGCCGGGTGTGGCGCTGCCGGAGTGGCCGCCCCAGGCAGAGTACATGGGTGAAGAAACGCTCCACGGGCTGACTTGCCAGCGTTGGCGAGACGCTTGGGAGGGCGGCGCGTCGGAGCTCTGGATCGACAGCGCCACCCACGCACCCGTACAAGTGAAAGTACGTCCGGACAAACCCTCAGCCTTCTTTCGCTCACATAAATAGACGCACGAGGGGGGTTCGTGTCCACCACCATGACCCCTGTTTCGCTGTATCTCACCGTCCCGGTGTCAGGTGCTGAGCCAGGGTGCCTCGGCGGCGATGGAAGAGGACATCACATTTAGGGTTTGGGACTTTGAGGCGGGCGAACAAGACGAGGCGCGGTTCCGACTCCCCAAGCAACTCAAGGTGTGCCTCACTGTGGGCTCCATACAGCAAGTGTGTCGGGAGGAAGGGGTGGAAGTGGGCAGTCGTGGTGCACTAAGGTGTGATGGGGTGTGTGTTTTGTGTTTGTGGTAGGGAGGGCTGAAGAAATGCGAACGGCAGCCGAACAATATCGGCTTCCCCTACCTTCACTTTTGGCACCACTACTACCGGGCCTGAGGCTGGGCAGGTTCCCGCCTGCATGCCTGCGGGTATGTGTACCTATAAGTGTGTATGGGTTTGTTCACAAATACGGAATGGTGTAGAAGTGCGAAATAGCATGACACCGTTTTTTCATTTTGACAAATATTTTGTTTCGCTAATTATTCATTTCCGATGCGGTCAGGATTTTAGGGGTTTTTTCCTACTTCCACCCACACGCATACCCTCAGCCATGCACGGCACACGTGGTGCGAGTGTGTGTGTGTGTGTGTGTGTGTGTGTGTGTGTGTGTGAAGTAATGCTGAATGGTGTTAAAGTGTGTACTTGCTTTACATTGCATTATCAATTTTGACATAAATCATTTTTCCAGCAAATGATTCTAATTCGGAAATGGTTTTATAAATCCAAAGGCCTACCGATCCCTGCGCTATCGGCAACCATGTTTGCCGTGAGAAAGTGGTAGGAAGGCAACTGCAGCAAAAAGAAAAAAAGCAAAATGTAATTCATGCTTCCCACTGCAAAGACGCCATTTAAGATGTTCGTAGGGTTTCATTGATTACACAAACTACCGTGAATTGTCAGGCGCCGGGTCGACAGAAAGTGCTTGCTGCCTGGGGTGGCGCAGTTTAGGGTTTGGGCTGCGCAAACATGACTTTGATGGGGCGGCCGTGCAGGTCGGTCTGGTCGTAGGCCACCGCCGTCGCGCAACTCCCTGCGTCCTCAAAGTGCACGTGCGCGTAGCCCTTCGGCCTTCCGCTGTCCTTGTCCGTGTGGATGCGCACCTGGATGATGATGATGATGGGGCAGGGCAGCCACAGCCGCGTGAGGGGACCCAGCGCAGCGGAGGACGCCCTACCGGGCACCGCCTTTGTGCTAAAAACATTACAATTTCAAATATCAAATAGGTCAATTATTGTGTTTGAATTGAATTCACAAATTTCAAATGAATGCAATATATTTGTTTCATAATTAAAAGCACAATCATACACGATGTTCTGCCGAGTTATTGCAATGTCATTCGGCGCATTTGGCCGCCCCTCCTCTCATACATGCCCCCCGGGTCGAAACAATTCATTGTAATTAGAGCGGATGCGGATCAGTTTGCACACAGAAACAACAAAGCAACGCGTGTTTGGTGGACCATGAGAGGAAAGCCGTCCAGTGTCGCATGCGGTGCGTCGGTGTGGCGGCACAATCTAAAGGGTTCGCATGTTGTGCGGGGTTGGGGGCGGGAGCGAGGGTGAGCCACAGGAATTGTGAGGGGGGGGGGGGGGGGTAAGGGTGAGTCTCAGGGGTGAAATAATTATGATCCGTCCGGCGTTGAGTTAACCTTCCTCTGACTGTTAGGGTTACATTATATCGAAGCATAAAGAGGAAATTGT